>JBAPLH010001591.1:0-35397 GCA_037897445.1 Ceriops zippeliana
TGTTGTTACAAGGAGTATATTTGAAGCAATAACCTTGAAATTAACTTTCCTTTCCTTCTAAATAACTATATTCATTAAGAAAAAAAATTCCCCTAGACCACTTACAAGATGAATTCATTCAATTTAACAAACAATGGAGTCCTCGATTTTCAATTGCATTTCTTATTGATATTAATTGTTGAATTCAAAAATAGAGAGTTCCTCCCATCATGTCTGGTTAGTAAGTTTCCTCTTTTTATTCAAAACACACTTTTTTTTACATTGATCATGAAATGTAACGCATGTGGCTAAACAAACTAGTATATTAATTGAATCAAACAAGTATCTACACCATTAAAACTCCAAATCTATTTAAATCCATCATCCAATGGTGCCATTCATTATCATTTGCATTTCGTACAAATGTTAACTGAGTTTACTTCCTAAATAATGAGAATTTCTAATCACCTCAAGTTATTTAGGCTCTTCTTGTTGTTACAAGGAGTATATTTCAAGCAATAACCTTGAAATTAACTTTCCTTTCCTTCTAAATAACTATATTCATTAAGAAAAAAAATTCCCCTAGACCACTTACAAGATGAATTCATTCAATTTAACAAACAATGGAGTCCTCGATTTTCAATTGCATTTCTTATTGATATTAATTGTTGAATTCAAAAATAGAGGGTTCCTCTAATCATTTTTGGCTAGCAAGCCTCCTCCTTTGATTCCAAACACACTTTTTGATACATTGATCATGAAATATAACATGAGGCTAAACAACCTAGTATATTAATTGAATTAAACAAGTATATACACCATCAAAACTCCAAATCTATTTAAATCCATCATCCAAAGGTGCCATTCATTATCGTTTGCTTTTCGTACAAATGTTACCTGGTTTAATTCCTAAATAATGAGAATTTCTAATCACCTCATGTTATTTGGGGTCCTCCTGTTGTTACCAGGAGTATTTTTCATGTAATAACCTTGAAATTAACTTTTGTGAACTTCTAAATAACTATATTCATTAAGAAAATAATGCCCCTAGACCATTTATAAGATGAATTCATTCAATTTAACAAACAATGGAGTCCTCGATTTTGAATTGCATTTCTTATTGATATTACCTTTTGAATTGAAAAATAGAGAGTTCCTCCCATCGTTTTTGCCTAGCAAGCCTCCTCTTTTGATTCCAAACACACTTTTTGATACATTGATCATGAAATATAACACGTGGCTAAACAACCTAGTATATTAATTGAATCAAACAAGTATATACACCATCAAAACTCCAAATCTATTTAAATCCATCATCCAAAGGTGCCATTCATTATCGTTTGCATTTCGTACAAATGTTAACTTGTTTACATCCTAAATAATGAGAATTTTTAATCACCTCATGTTATTTAGGCTCTTCTTGTTGTTACCAGGAGTATTTTTAAAGCAATAACCTTGAAATTAACTTTCGTTTCCTTCTAAATAACTATATTGATTAAGAAAAAAATTCCCCAAAACCATTTATAAGATGAATTCCTTCAATTTAACAAACAATGGAGTCCTCGATTTTGAATTGCATTTCTTATTTATATTAATTGTTGAATTCGAAAATAGAGAGTTCCCCCCATCATTTCTGGTTAGTAAGTTTCCTCTTTTGATTCCAAACACACTTTTTGTTACATTGATAATGAAATGTAACACATGCGTCTAAACAACCTAGTATATTAATTGAATCAAACAAGTATATACACCATTAAAACTCCAAATCTATTTAAATCCATCATCCAAAGATGCCATTCGTTATCAATTGCATTTCGTACAAATGTTAACTGGATTAATTCCTAAATAATGAGAATTTCTAATCACCTCATGTTATTTAGGCTCCTCTTGTTGTTACCAGGAGTATTTTTCATGCAATAACCTTGAAATTAACTTTCGTTTCCTTCTAAATAACTATATTCATTATCAAAAAAATGTCCCTAGACCATTTATAAGATCAATTCATTCAATTTAACAAACAATGGAGTCCTCGATTTTGAATTGCATTTCTTATTGATATTAATTGTTGAATTCAAAAATAGAGAGTTCCTCTAATCATTTTTGGCTAGCAAGCCTCCTCTTTTGATTCCAAACACACTTTTTGATACATTGATCATGAAATATAACACGTGGCTAAACAACCTAGTATATTAATTGAATCAAACAAGTATATACACCATCAAAACTCCAAATCTATTTAAATCCATCATCCAAAGGTGCCATTCATTATGGTTTGCATTTCGTACAAATGTTAACTGGTTTACATCCTAAATAATGAGAATTTCTAATCACCTCAAGTTATTTAGGCTCTTCTTGTTGTTACAAGGAGTATTTTTCAAGCAATAACCTTGAAATTAACTTTCCTTTCCTTCTAAATAACTATATTCATTAAGAAAAAAAATTCCCCTAGACCACTTACAAGATGAATTCATTCAATTTAACAAACAATGGAGTCCTCGATTTTCAATTGCATTTCTTATTGATATTAATTGTTGAATTCAAAAATAGAGAGTTCCTCTAATCATTTTTGGCTAGCAAGCCTCCTCCTTTGATTCCAAACACACTTTTTGATACATTGATCATGAAATATAACATGTGGCTAAACAACCTAGTATATTAATTGAATTAAACAAGTATATACACCATCAAAACTCCAAATCTATTTAAATCCATCATCCAAAGGTGCCATTCATTATCGTTTGCATTTCGTACAAATGTTACCTGGTTTAATTCCTAAATAATGAGAATTTCTAATCACCTCATGTTATTTGGGGTCCTCCTGTTGTTACCAGGAGTATTTTTCATGTAATAACCTTGAAATTAACTTTTGTGAACTTCTAAATAACTATATTCATTAAGAAAATAATGCCCCTAGACCATTTATAAGATGAATTCATTCAATTTAACAAACAATGGAGTCCTCGATTTTGAATTGCATTTCTTATTGATATTACTTTTTGAATTGAAAAATAGAGAGTTCCTCTAATCATTTTTGGCTAGCAAGCCTCTTCTTTTGATTCCAAACACACTTTTTGATACATTGATCGTGAAATATAACGTGTGGCTAAACAACCTAGTATATTAATTGAATCAAACAAGTATATACACCATCAAAACTCCAAATCTATTTAAATCCATCATCCAAAGGTGCCATTCATTATCGTTTGCATTTCGTACAAATGTTAACTGGTTTAATTCCTAAATAATGAGAATTTCTAATCACCTCATGTTATTTAGGCTCCTCCTGTTGTTACCCGGAGTATTTTTCATGCAATAACATTGAAATTAACTTTTGTTTCCTTCTAAATAACTATATTCATTAAGAAAATAATGCCCCTAGACCATTTATAAGATGAATTCATTGAATTTAACAAACAATGGAGTCCTTGATTTTGAATTGCATTTCTTATTGTTATTAATTGTTGAATTCAAAAATAGAGAGTTCCTCTCATCATTTTTGGCTAGCAAGCCTCCTCTTTTGATTCCAAACACACTTTTTGATACATTGATCATGAAATATAACACAGGTGGCTAAACAATCTAGTATCTTTATAGAATCAAACAAGTATATGCACGATTAAAACTCCAAATCTATTTAAATCCATCAGCCAAAGGTGTCATTGATCGTGGTTTGCATTTCGTACAAATGTTAAATGGTTTAATTCCCAAATAATGAGAATTTCTAATCACGTCATGTTAATTAGACTCTTCTTGTTGTTACCAGGACTATTTTTCATGCACTAACCTTGAAATTAACTTTTGTTACCTTCTAAATAATTATATTCATTGAGAAAAAAATGCCCCTAGACCATTTATAAGTTGAATTCATTCAATTTAACAAGCAATGGAGTCCTTGATTTTGAATTGCATTTCTTATTGATACTAACTGTTGAATTCAAAAATAGAGAGTTCCTCCCATCATTTTTGGCTTGCAAGCCTCCTCTTTTGATTCCAAACACACTTTTTGATACATTGATCATGAAATATAACACGTGGCTAAACAACCTAGTATATTAATTGAATCAAACAAGTATATACACCATCAAAACTCCAAATCTTTTTAAATCCATCATCCAAAGGTGCCATTCATTATCGTTTGCATTTCGTACAAATGTTAACTGGTTTACTTCCTAAATAATGAGAATTTCTAATCACCTAATGTTATTTAGGCTCTTCTTGTTGTTACCAGGAGTATTTTTCAAGCAATAACCTTGAAATTAACTTTCGTTTCCTTCTAAATAACTATATTCATTAAGAAAAAAATGCCCCTAGACCATTTATAAGATGAATTCATTCAATTTAACAAACAATGGAGTCCTCGATTTTGAATTGCATTTCTTATTGATATTAATTGTTGAATTCAAAAATAGAGAGTTCCTCTAATCATTTTTGGCTAGCAAGCCTCCTCTTTTGATTCAAAACACACTTTTTTGATACATTGATCATGAAATATAACACATGTGGCTAAACAACCTAGTATATTAATTGAATCAAACAAGTATATACACCATTAAAACTCCAAATCTATTTAAATCCATCATCCAAAGGTGCCATTCATTATCGTTTGCATTTCGTACAAATGTTAACTGGTTTACTTCCTAAATAATGAGAATTTCTAATCACCTCATGTTATTTAGGCTCCTCTTGTTGTTACCAGGAGTATTTTTCATGCAATAACCTTGAAATTAACTTTCGTTTCCTTCTAAATAACTATATTCATTAAGAAAAAAATGCCCCTAGACCATTTATAAGATGAATTCATTCAATTTAATAAACAATGGAGTCCATGATTTTGAATTGCATTTCTTATTGATATTATTGTTGATTCAAAAATAGAGAGTTCCTCCCATCATTTTTGGTTAGTAAGTTTCCTCTTTTGATTTCCAAACACACTTTTTGTTACATTGATCATGAAATGTAACACATGTGGCTAAACAACCTAGTATGAAATTAACTTTCGTTTCCTTCTAAATAACTATATTCATTAAGAAAAAAATGCCCCTAGACCATTTATAAGATGAATTCATTCAATTTAATAAACAATGGAATCCATGATTTTGAAATGCATTTCTTATTGATATTAATTGTTGAATTCAAAAATAGAGAGTTCCTCCCATCATTTCTGGGTAGCAAGTTTCCTCTTTTGATTCCAAACACACTTTTTGTTACATTGATCATGAAATGTAACACATGTTGCTAAACAACCTAGTATATTAATCGAATTAAACAAGTATATACACAATCAAAACTCCAAATCTATTTAAATCCATCATCCAAAGGTGACATTCATTATCGTTTGCCATTTCGTACAAATGTTAACTGGTTTACTTCCTAAATAATGAGAATTTCTAATCACCTCATGTTATTTAGGCTCTTCTTGTTGTTACCAGGAGTATTTTTGAAGCAATAACCTTGAAATTAACTTTCGTTTCCTTCTAAATAACTATATTCATTAAGAAAAAAATGCCCCTAGACCATTTATAACATGAATTCATTCAATTTAACAAGAAATGGAGTCCTCAATTTTGAATTGCATTTCTTATTGATATTAATTGTTGAATTCAAAAATAGAGAGTTCCTCTAATCATTTTTGGCTAGCAAGCCTCCTCTTTTGATTCCAAACACACTTTTTGATACATTGATCAGGAAATATAACACAGGTGGCTAAACAATCTAGTATATTAATAGAATCAAACAAGTATATGCACGATTAAAACACCAAATCTATTTAAATCCATCAGCCAAAGGTGTCATTGATCATGGTTTGCATTTCGTACAAATGTTAAATGGTTTAATTCCCAAATAATGAGAATTTCTAATCACGTCATGTTAATTAGACTCTTCTTGTTGTTACCAGGACTATTTTTCATGCACTAACCTTGAAATTAACTTTTATTTCCTTCTAAATAATTATATTCATTGAGAAAAAAATGCCCCTAGACCATTTATAAGTTGAATACATTCAATTTAACAAGCAATGGAGTCCTTGATTTTGAATTGCATTTCTTATTGATACTAACTGTTGAATTCAAAAATAGAGAGTTCCTCCCATCGTTTTTGGCTTGCAAGCCTCCTCTTTTGATTCCAAACACACTTTTTGATACATTGATCATGAAATATAACACGTGGCTAAACAACCTAGTATATTAATTGAATCAAACAAGTACATACACCATCAAAACTCCAAATCTATTTAAATCCATCATCCAAAGGTGCCATTCATTATCGTTTGCATTTCGTACAAATGTTAACTGGTTTACATCCTAAATAATGAGAATTTCTAATCACCTCATGTTATTTAGGCTCTTCTTGTTGTTACAAGGAGTATTTTTCAAGCAATAACCTTGAAATTAACTTTCCTTTCCTTCTAAATAACTATATTCATTAAGAAAAAAATTCCCCTAGACCACTTACAAGATGAATTAATGCAATTTAACAAACAATGGAGTCCTCGATTTTGAATTGCATTTCTTATTGATATTAATTGTTGAATTCAAAAATAGAGAGTTCCTCTAATCATTTTTGGCTAGCAAGCCTCCTCCTTTGTTTCCAAACACACTTTTTGATACATTGATCATGAAATATAACATGTGGCTAAACAACCTAGTATATTAATTAAATCAAACAAGTATATACACCATCAAAACTCCAAATCTTTTTAAATCCATCATCCAAAGGTGCCATTCATTATCGTTTGCATTTCGTACAAATGTTAACTGGTTTACATCCTAAATAATGAGAATTTCTAATCACCTAATGTTATTTAGGCTCTTCTTGTTGTTACCAGGAGTATTTTTCATGCAATAACCTTGAAATTAACTTTCGTTTCCTTCTAAATAACTATATTCATTAAGAAAAAAATGCCCCTAGACCATTTATAAGATGAATTCATTCAATCTAACAAACAATGGAGTCCTCGATTTTGAATTGCATTTCTTATTGATATTAATTGTTGAATTCAAAAATAGAGAGTTCCTCCCATCATTTCTGGTTAGTAAGTTTCCTCTTTTTATTCAAAACACACTTTTTTTTACATTGATCATGAAATGTAACGCATGTGGCTAAACAACCTAGTATATTAATTGAATCAAACAAGTATCTACACCATTAAAACTCCAAATCCATTTAAATCCATCATCCAAAGGTGCCATTCATTATCGTTTGCATTTCTTACAAATGTTAACTTGTTTACTACCTAAATAATGAGAATTTCTAATCACCTCATGTTATTTAGGCTCCGCTTGTTGTTACCAGGAGTATTTTTCATGCAATAACCTTGAAATTAACTTTCGTTTCCTTCTAAATAACTATATTCATTAAGAAAAAAATGCCCCTAGACCATTTATAAGATGAATTCATTCAATTTAATAAACAATGGAGTCCATGATTTTGAATTGCATTTCTTATTGATATTAATTGTTGAATTCAAAAATAGAGAGTTCCTCCCATCATTTCTGGTTAGCAAGTTTCCTCTTTGATTCCAAACACACTTTTTTGATACATTGATCATGAAATATAACACGTGTGCTAAACAACCTAGTATATTAATTGAATCAAACAAGTATCTACACCATTAAAACTCCAAATCTATTTAAATCCATCATCCAAAGGTGCCATTCATTATCGTTTGCATTTCGTACAAATGTTAACTGGTTTACATCCTAAATAATGAGAATTTCTAATCACCTCATGTTATTTAGGCTCTTCTTGTTGTTACCAGGAGTATTTTTTTATCAAGCAATAACCTTGAAATTAACTTTCGTTTCCTTCTAAATAACTATATTCATTAAGAAAAAAATGCCCCTGGACCATTTATAACATGAATTCATTCAATTTAACAAGCAATGGAGTCCTCGATTTTGAATTGCATTTCTTATTGATATTAATTGTTGAATTCAAAAATAGAGAGTTCCTCTAATCATTTTTGGCTAGCAAGCCTCCTCTTTTGATTCCAAACACACTTTTTGATACATTGATCATGAAATATAACACGTGGCTAAACAACCTAGTATATTAATTGAATCAAACAAGTATATACACCATCAAAACTCCAAATCTTTTTAAATCCATCATCCAAAGGTGCCATTCATTATCGTTTGCATTTCGTACAAATGTTAACTGGTTTACATCCTAAATAATGAGAATTTCTAATCACCTAATGTTATTTAGGCTCTTCTTGTTGTTACCAGGAGTATTTTTCAAGCAATAACCTTGAAATTAACTTTCGTTTCCTTCTAAATAACTATATTCATTAAGAAAAAAATGCCCCTAGACCATTTATAACATGAATTCATTCAATTTAACAAACAATGGAGTCCATGATTTTGAATTGCATTTCTTATTGATATTAATTGTTGAATTCAAAAATAGAGAGTTCCTCTAATCATTTTTGGCTAGCAAGCCTCCTCTTTTGATTCCAAACACACTTTTTGATACATTGATCATGAAATATAACACGTGGCTAAACAACCTAGTATATTAATTGAATCAAACAAGTATATACACCATCAAAACTCCAAATCTATTTAAATCCATCATCCAAAGGTGCCATTCATTATCGTTTGCATTTCGTACAAATGTTAACTGGTTTACATCCTAAATAATGAGAATTTCTAATCACCTAATGTTATTTAGGCTCTTCTTGTTGTTACCAGGAGTATTTTTGAAGCAATAACCTTGAAATTAACTTTCGTTTCCTTCTAAATAACTATATTCATTAAGAAAAAAAATGCCCCTAGACCATTTATAAGATGAATTCATTCAATTTAACAAACAATGGAGTCCTCGATTTTGAATTGCATTTCTTATTGATATTAATTGTTGAATTCAAAAATAGAGAGTTCCTCTAATCATTTTTGGCTAGCAAGCCTCCTCTTTTGATTCCAAACACACTTTTTGATACATTGATCATGAAATATAACACGTGGCTAAACAACCTAGTATATTAATTGAATCAAACAAGTATATACACCATCAAAACTCCAAATCTTTTTAAATCCATCATCCAAAGGTGCCATTCATTATCGTTTGCATTTCGTACAAATGTTAACTGGTTTACTTCCTAAATAATGAGAATTTCTAATCACCTCATGTTATTTAGGCTCTTCTTGTTGTTACCAGGAGTATTTTTCAAGCAATAACCTTGAAATTAACTTTCGTTTCCTTCTAAATAACTATATTCATTAAGAAAAAAATGCCCCTAGACCATTTATAAGATGAATTCATTCAATTTAACAAACAATGGAGTCCTCGATTTTGAATTGCATTTCTTATTGATATTAATTGTTGAATTCAAAAATAGAGAGTTCCTCTAATCATTTTTGGCTAGCAAGCCTCCTCTTTTGATTCCAAACACACTTTTTGATACATTGATCATGAAATATAACATGTGGCTAAACAACCTAGTATATTAATTGAATCAAACAAGTATATACACCATCAAAACTCCAAATCTCTTTTTAAATCCATCATCCAAAGGTGCCATTCATTATCGTTTGCATTTCGTACAAATGTTAACTGGTTTACATTCCTAAATAATGAGAATTTCTAATCACCTCATGTTATTTAGGCTCTTCTTGTTGTTACCAGGAGTATTTTTCAAGCAAATAACCTTGAAATTAACTTTCGTTTCCTTCTAAATAACTATATTCATTAAGAAAAAAATGCCCCTAGACCATTTATAACATGAATTCATTCAATTTAACAAACAATGGAGTCCTCGATTTTGAATTGCATTTCTTATTGATATTAATTGTTGAATTCAAAAATAGAGAGTTCCTCTAATCATTTTTGGCTAGCAAGCCTCCTCTTTTGATTCCAAACACACTTTTTGATACATTGATCATGAAATATAACACGTGGCTAAACAACCTAGTATATTAATTAAATCAAACAAGTATATACACCATCAAAACTCCAAATCTTTTTAAATCCATCATCCAAAGGTGCCATTCATTATCGTTTGCATTTCGTACAAATGTTAACTGGTTTTACATTCCTAAATAATGAGAATTTCTAATCACCTCATGTTATTTAGGCTCTTCTTGTTGTTACCAGGAGTATTTTTGAAGCAATAACCTTGAAATTAACTTTCGTTTCCTTCTAAATAACTATATTCATTAAGAAAAAAATGCCCCTAGACCATTTATAACATGAATTCATTCAATTTAACAAGAAATGGAGTCCTCGATTTTGAATTGCATTTCTTATTGATATTAATTGTTGAATTCAAAAATAGAGAGTTCCTCTAATCATTTTTGGCTAGCAAGCCTCCTCTTTTGATTCCAAACACACTTTTTGATACATTGATCAGGAAATATAACACAGGTGGCTAAACAATCTAGTATATTAATAGAATCAAACAAGTATATGCACGATTAAAACTCCAAATCTATTTAAATCCATCAGCCAAAGGTGTCATTGATCATGGTTTGCATTTCGTACAAATGTTAAATGGTTTAATTCCCAAATAATGAGAATTTCTAATCACGTCATGTTAATTAGACTCTTCTTGTTGTTACCAGGACTATTTTTCATGCACTAACCTTGAAATTAACTTTTGTTTCCTTCTAAATAATTATATTCATTGAGAAAAAAATGCCCCTAGACCATTTATAAGTTGAATTCATTCAATTTAACAAGCAATGGAGTCCTTGATTTTGAATTGTATTTCTTATTGATACTAACTGTTGAATTCAAAAATAGAGAGTTCCTCCCATCGTTTTTGGCTTGCAAGCCTCCTCTTTTGATTCCAAACACACTTTTTGATACATTGATCATGAAATATAACACGTGGCTAAACAACCTAGTATATTAATTAAATCAAACAAGTATATACACCATCAAACTCCAAATCTTTTTAAATCCATCATCCAAAGGTGCCATTCATTATCGTTTGCATTTCGTACAAATGTTAACTGGTTTACATCCTAAATAATGAGAATTTCTAATCACCTCATGTTATTTAGGCTCTTCTTGTTGTTACCAGGAGTAGTTTTCAAGCAATAACCTTGAAATTAACTTTCGTTTCCTTCTAAATAACTATATTCATTAAGAAAAAAATGCCCCTGGACCATTTATAACATGAATTCATTCAATTTAACAAGCAATGGAGTCCTCGATTTTGAATTGCATTTCTTATTGATATTAATTGTTGAATTCAAAAATAGAGAGTTCCTCTAATCATTTTTGGCTAGCAAGCCTCCTCTTTTGATTCCAAACACACTTTTTGATACATTGATCATGAAATATAACACGTGGCTAAACAACCTAGTATATTAATTAAATCAAACAAGTATATACACCATCAAAACTCCAAATCTTTTTAAATCCATCATCCAAAGGTGCCATTCATTATCGTTTGCATTTCGTACAAATGTTAACTGGTTTACTTCCTAAATAATGAGAATTTCTAATCACCTAATGTTATTTAGGCTCTTCTTGTTGTTACCAGGAGTATTTTTGAAGCAATAACCTTGAAATTAACTTTCGTTTCCTTCTAAATAACTATATTCATTAAAAAAAAAAATGCCCCTAGACCATTTATAACATGAATTCATTCAATTTAACAAGAAATGGAGTCCTCGATTTTGAATTGCATTTCTTATTAATATTAATTGTTGAATTCAAAAATAGAGAGTTCCTCTAATCATTTTTGGCTAGCAAGCCTCCTCTTTTGATTCCAAACACACTTTTTGATACATTGATCAGGAAATATAACACGTGTGGCTAAACAACCTAGTATATTAATTGAATCAAACAAGTATATACACCATTAAAACTCCAAATCTATTTAAATCCATCATCCAAAGGTGCCATTCATTATCGTTTGCATTTCGTACAAAAAATGTTAAAATGTTTAATTCCTAAATAATGAGAATTTCTAATCACGACATGTTATTTAGGACTCTTCTTGTTGTTACCAGGAGTATTTTTTCATGCAATAACCTTGAAATTAACTTTCGTTTCCTTCTAAATAACTATATTCATTAAGAAAAAAAATGCCCCTAGACCATTTATAAGATGAATTCATTCAATTTAACAAGCAATGGAGTCCTTGATTTTGAATTGCATTTCTTATTGATATTAATTGTTGAATTCAAAAATAGAGAGTTCCTCCCATCATTTTTGGCTAGCAAGCCTCCTCTTTTGATTCCAAACACACTTTTTGATACATTGATCATGAAATATAACACGTGGCTAAACAACCTAGTATATTAATTAAATCAAACAAGTATATACACCATCAAAACTCCAAATCTATTTAAATCCATCATCCAAAGGTGCCATTCATTATCGTTTGCATTTCGTACAAATGTTAACTGGTTTACATCCTAAAATAATGAGAATTTCTAATCACCTCATGTTATTTAGGCTCTTCTTGTTGTTACCAGGAGTATTTTTCAAGCAATAACCTTGAAATTAACTTTCGTTTCCTTCTAAATAACTATATTCATTAAGAAAAAAATGCCCCTGGACCATTTATAACATGAATTCATTCAATTTAACAAGCAATGGAGTCCTCGATTTTGAATTGCATTTCTTATTGATATTAATTGTTGAATTCAAAAATAGAGAGTTCCTCTAATCATTTTTGGCTAGCAAGCCTCCTCTTTTGATTCCAAACACACTTTTTGATACATTGATCATGAAAAATATAACACGTGGCTAAACAACCTAGTATATTAATTAAATCAAACAAGTATATACACCATCAAAACTCCAAATCTTTTTAAATCCATCATCCAAAGGTGCCATTCATTATCGTTTGCATTTCGTACAAATGTTAACTGGTTTACTTCCTAAATAATGAGAATTTCTAATCACCTCATGTTATTTAGGCTCTTCTTGTTGTTACCAGGAGTATTTTTCAAGCAATAACCTTGAAATTAACTTTCGTTTCCTTCTAAATAACTATATTCATTATTAAAAAAAAATGCCCCTAGACCATTTATAACATGAATTCATTCAATTTAACAAACAATGGAGTCCTCGATTTTGAATTGCATTTCTTATTGATATTAATTGTTGAATTCAAAAATAGAGAGTTCCTCTAATCATTTTTGGCTAGCAAGCCTCCTCTTTTGATTCCAAACACACTTTTTGATACATTGATTAGGAAATATAACACAGGTGGCTAAACAATCTAGTATATTAATTAGAATCAAACAAGTATATACACCATCAAAAAACTCCAAATCTATTTAAATCCATCATCCAAAGGTGCCATTCATTATCGTTTGCATTTCGTACAAATGTTTAACTGGTTTAATTCCTAAATAATGAGAATTTCTAATCACCTCATGTTATTTAGGCTCTTCTTGTTGTTACCAGGAGTATTTTTCATGCAATAACCTTGAAATTAAACTTTCGTTTCCTTCTAAATAACTATATTCATTAAGAAAAAAAATGCCCCTAGACCATTTATAACATGAATTCATTCAATTTAACAAGCAATGGAGTCCTCGATTTTGAATTGCATTTCTTATTGATATTAATTGTTGAATTCAAAAATGGAGAGTTCCTCCCATCATTTTTGGCTAGCAAGCCTCCTCTTTTGATTCCAAACACACTTTTTGATACATTGATCATGAAATATAACACGTGGCTAAACAACCTAGTATATTAATTAAATCAAACAAGTATATACACCATCAAAACTATAAATCTTTTTAAATCCATCATCCAAAGGTGCCATTTATTATCGTTTGCATTTCGTACAAATGTTAACTGGTTTACATCCTAAATAATGAGAATTTCTAATCACCTCATGTTATTTAGGCTCTTCTTGTTGTTACCAGGAGTAGTTTTCAAGCAATAACCTTGAAATTAACTTTCGTTTCCTTCTAAATAACTATATTCATTAAGAAAAAAAATGCCCCTAGACCATTTATAACATGAATTCATTCAATTTAACAAGCAATGGAGTCCTCGATTTTGAATTGCATTTCTTATTGATATATTAATTGTTGAATTCAAAAAATAGAGAGTTCCTCTAATCATTTTTGGCTAGCAAGCCTCCTCTTTTGATTCCAAACACACTTTTTGATACATTGATCATGAAATATAACACGTGGCTAAACAACCTAGTATATTAATTAAATCAAACAAGTATATACACACCATCAAAACTCCAAATCTTTTTAAATCCATCATCCAAAAGGTGCCATTCATTATCGTTTGCATTTCGTACAAATGTTAACTGGTTTAATTCCTAAATAATGAGAATTTCTAATCACCTCATGTTATTTAGGCTCTTCTTGTTGTTACCAGGAGTATTTTTCAAGCAATAACCTTGAAATTAACTTTCGTTTCCTTCTAAATAACTATATTCATTAAAAAAAAAAATGCCCCTAGACCATTTTATAAGATGAATTCATTCAATTTAACAAACAATGGAGTCCTCGATTTTGAATTGCATTTCTTATTGATATTAATTGTTGAATTCAAAAATAGAGAGTTCCTCCCATCATTTTTGGCTAGCAAGCCTCCTCTTTTGATTCAAAACACACTTTTTGATACATTGATCATGAAATATAACACGTGTGGCTAAACAACCTAGTATATTAATTGAATCAAACAAGTATATACACCATCAAAACTCCAAATCTATTTAAATCCATCATCCAAAGGTGCCATTCATTATCGTTTGCATTTCGTACAAATGTTAACTGGTTTACATCCTAAATAATGAGAATTTCTAATCACCTCATGTTATTTAGGCTCTTCTTCTTGTTGTTACCAGGAGTATTTTTCATGCAATAACCTTGAAATTAACTTTCGTTTCCTTCTAAATAACTATATATCATTAAGAAAAAAAATGCCCCTAGACCATTTATAAGATGAATTCATTCAATTTAACAAGCAATGGAGTCCTCGATTTTGAATTGCATTTCTTATTGATATTAATTGTTGAATTCAAAAATAGAGAGTTCCTCTAATCATTTTTGGCTAGCAAGCCTCCTCTTTTGATTCCAAACACACTTTTTGATACATTGATCATGAAATATAACACATGTGGCTAAACAACCTAGTATATTAATTAAATCAAACAAGTATATACACCATCAAAACTCCAAATCTTTTTTAAATCCATCATCCAAAGGTGCCATTCATTATCGTTTGCATTTCGTACAAATGTTAACTGGTTTACATCCTAAATAATGAGAATTTCTAATCACCTCATGTTATTTAGGCTCTTCTTGTTGTTACCAGGAGTATTTTTCAAGCAATAACCTTGAAATTAACTTTCGTTTCCTTCTAAATAACTATATTCATTAAGAAAAAAATGCCCCTGGACCATTTATAACATGAATTCATTCAATTTAACAAGCAATGGAGTCCTCGATTTTGAATTGCATTTCTTATTGATATTAATTGTTGAATTCAAAAATAGAGAGTTCCTCTAATCATTTTTGGCTAGCAAGCCTCCTCTTTTGATTCCAAACACACTTTTTGATACATTGATCATGAAATATAACACGTGGCTAAACAACCTAGTATATTAATTGAATCAAACAAGTATATACACCATCAAAAACTCCAAATCTTTTTAAATCCATCATCCAAAGGTGCCATTCATTATCGTTTGCATTTCGTACAAATGTTAACTGGTTTACATCCTAAATAATGAGAATTTCTAATCACCTCATGTTATTTAGGCTCTTCTTGTTGTTACCAGGAGAGTATTTTTTCAAGCAATAACCTTGAAATTAACTTTCGTTTCCTTCTAAATAACTATATTCATTAAGAAAAAAAAATGCCCCTAGACCATTTATAACATGAATTCATTCAATTTAACAAGCAATGGAGTCCTCGATTTTGAATTTGCATTTCTTATTGATATTAATTGTTGAATTCAAAAATAGAGAGTTCCTCTAATCATTTTTGGCTAGCAAGCCTCCCTCTTTTGATTCCAAACACACTTTTTGATACATTGATCATGAAAAATATAACACGTGGCTAAACAACCTAGTATATTAATTAAATCAAACAAGTATATACACCATCAAAACTCCAAAAATCTTTTTAAATCCATCATCCAAAGGTGCCATTCATTATCGTTTGCATTTCGTACAAATGTTAACTGGTTTACTTCCTAAATAATGAGAATTTCTAATCACCTCATGTTATTTAGGCTCTTCTTGTTGTTACCAGGAGTATTTTTCAAGCAATAACCTTGAAATTTAACTTTCGTTTCCTTCTAAATAACTATATTCATTAAGAAAAAAATGCCCCTAGACCATTTATAACATGAATTCATTCAATTTAACAAGCAATGGAGTCCTCGATTTTGAATTGCATTTCTTATTGATATTAATTGTTGAATTCAAAAAATAGAGAGTTCCTCTAATCATTTTTGGCTAGCAAGCCTCCTCTTTTGATTCCAAACACACTTTTTGATACATTGATCATGAAATATAACACGTGGCTAAACAACCTAGTATATTAATTGAATCAAACAAGTATATACACCATCAAAAAACTCCAAATCTATTTAAATCCATCATCCAAAGGTGCCATTCATTATCGTTTGCATTTCGTACAAATGTTAACTGGTTTAATTCCTAAATAATGAGAAATTTCTAATCACCTCATGTTATTTAGGCTCTTCTTGTTGTTACCAGGAGTATTTTTCAAGCAATAACCTTGAAATTAACTTTCGTTTCCTTCTAAATAACTATATTCATTAAGAAAAAAAATGCCCCCTAGACCATTTATAAGATGAATTCATTCAATTTAACAAGCAATGGAGTCCTCGATTTTGAATTGCATTTCTTATTGATATTAATTGTTGAATTCAAAAATAGAGAGTTCCTCTAATCATTTTTGGCTAGCAAGCCTCCTCTTTTGATTCCAAAACACACTTTTTGATACATTGATCATGAAATATAACACGTGGCTAAACAACCTAGTATATTAATTAAATCAAACAAGTATATACACCATCAAAACTCCAAATCTTTTTAAATCCATCATCCAAAGGTGCCATTCATTATCGTTTGCATTTTCGTACAAATGTTAACTGGTTTACATCCTAAATAATGAGAATTTCTAATCACCTCATGTTATTTAGGCTCTTCTTGTTGTTACCAGGAGTATTTTTCAAGCAATAACCTTGAAATTAACTTTCGTTTCCTTCTAAATAACTATATTCATTAAGAAAAAAAAAATGCCCCTAGACCATTTATAACATGAATTCATTCAATTTAACAAGCAATGGAGTCCTCGATTTTGAATTGCATTTCTTATTGATATTAATTGTTGAATTCAAAAAATAGAGAGTTCCTCTAATCATTTTTGGCTAGCAAGCCTCCTCTTTTGATTCCAAACAACACACTTTTTGATACATTGATCATGAAATATAACACGTGGCTAAACAACCTAGTATATTAATTAAATCAAACAAGTATATACACCATCAAAACTCCAAATCTTTTTAAATCCATCATCCAAAGGTGCCATTCATTATCGTTTGCATTTCGTACAAATGTTAACTGGTTTACATTCCTAAATAATGAGAATTTCTAATCACCTCATGTTATTTAGGCTCTTCTTGTTGTTACCAGGAGTATTTTTTCAAGCAATAACCTTGAAATTAACTTTCGTTTCCTTCTAAATAACTATATTCATTAAGAAAAAAATGCCCCTAGACCATTTATAACATGAATTCATTCAATTTAACAAGCAATGGAGTCCCTCGATTTTGAATTGCATTTCTTATTGATATTAATTGTTGAATTCAAAAATAGAGAGTTCCTCTAATCATTTTTTTTGGCTAGCAAGCCTCCTCTTTTGATTCCAAACACACTTTTTGATACATTGATCATGAAATATAACACGTGGCTAAACAACCTAGTATATTAATTAAATCAAACAAGTATATATACACCATCAAAACTCCAAATCTTTTTAAATCCATCATCCAAAGGTGCCATTCATTATCGTTTGCATTTCGTACAAATGTTAACTGGTTTAACTTCCTAAATAATGAGAATTTCTAATCACCTCATGTTATTTAGGCTCTTCTTGTTGTTACCAGGAGTATTTTTCAAGCAATAACCTTGAAATTAACTTTCGTTTCCTTCTAAATAACTATATTCATTAAGAAAAAAATGCCCCTAGACCATTTATAACATGAATTCATTCAATTTAACAAGCAATGGAGTCCTCGATTTTGAATTGCATTTCTTATTGATATTAATTGTTGAATTCAAAAAATAGAGAGTTCCTCTAATCATTTTTGGCTAGCAAGCCTCCTCTTTTGATTCCAAACACACTTTTTGATACATTGATCATGAAATATAACACGTGGCTAAACAACCTAGTATATTAATAAAATCAAACAAGTATATACACCATCAAAACTCCAAATCTTTTTAAATCCATCATCCAAAGGTGCCATTCATTATCGTTTGCATTTCGTACAAATGTTAACTGGTTTACTTCCTAAATAATGAGAATTTCTAATCACCTCATGTTATTTAGGCTCTTCTTGTTGTTTACCAGGAGTATTTTTCAAGCAATAACCTTGAAATTAACTTTCGTTTCCTTCTAAATAACTATATTCATTAAGAAAAAAAAATGCCCCTAGACCATTTATAACATGAATTCATTCAATTTAACAAGCAATGGAGTCCTCGATTTTGAATTGCATTTCTTATTGATATTAATTGTTGAATTCAAAAATAGAGAGTTCCTCTAATCATTTTTGGCTAGCAAAGCCTCCTCTTTTGATTCCAAACACACTTTTTGATACATTGATCATGAAATATAACACGTGGCTAAACAACCTAGTATATTAATTAAATCAAACAAGTAGTATATACACCATCAAAAACTCCAAATCTTTTTAAATCCATCATCCAAAGGTGCCATTCATTATCGTTTGCATTTCGTACAAATGTTAACTGGTTTATTTCCTAAATAATGAGAATTTCTAATCACCTCATGTTATTTAGGCTCTTCTTGTTGTTACCAGGAGTAGTTTTTCAAGCAATAACCTTGAAATTAACTTTCGTTTCCTTCTAAATAACTATATTCATTAAAAAAAAAAAATGCCCCTAGACCATTTATAACATGAATTCATTCAATTTAACAAGCAATGGAGTCCTCGATTTTGAATTGCATTTCTTATTGATATTAATTGTTGAATTCAAAAATAGAGAGTTCCTCTAATCATTTTTTTGGCTAGCAAGCCTCCTCTTTTGATTCCAAACACACTTTTTGATACATTGATCATGAAATATAACACGTGGCTAAACAACCTAGTATATTAATTAAATCAAACAAGTATATACACCATCAAAACTCCAAATCTTTTTAAATCCATCATCCAAAGGTGTGCCATTCATTATCGTTTGCATTTCGTACAAATGTTAACTGGTTTACTTCCTAAAAATAATGAGAATTTCTAATCACCTCATGTTATTTAGGCTCTTCTTGTTGTTACCAGGGAGTATTTTTCAAGCAATAACCTTGAAATTAACTTTCGTTTCCTTCTAAATAACTATATTCATTAAGAAAAAAAATGCCCCTAGACCATTTTATAACATGAATTCATTCAATTTTAACAAGCAATGGAGTCCTCGATTTTGAATTGCATTTCTTATTGATATTAATTGTTGAATTCAAAAATAGAGAGTTCCTCTAATCATTTTTGGCTAGCAAGCCTCCTCTTTTGATTCCAAACACACTTTTTGATACATTGATCATGAAATATAACACGTGGCTAAACAACCTAGTATATTAATTAAATCAAACAAGTATATACACCATCAAAACTCCAAATCTTTTTAAATCCATCATCCAAAGGTGCCATTCATTATCGTTTGCATTTCGTACAAATGTTAACTGGTTTACATCCTAAATAATGAGAATTTCTAATCACCTCATGTTATTTAGGCTCTTCTTGTTGTTACCAGGAGTAGTTTTCAAGCAATAACCTTGAAATTAACTTTCGTTTCCTTCTAAATAACTATATTCATTAAGAAAAAAATGCCCCTGGACCATTTATAACATGAATTCATTCAATTTAACAAGCAATGGAGTCCTCGATTTTGAATTGCATTTCTTATTGATATTAATTGTTGAATTCAAAAATAGAGAGTTCCTCTAATCATTTTTGGCTAGCAAGCCTCCTCTTTTGATTCCAAACACACTTTTTGATACATTGATCATGAAATATAACACGTGGCTAAACAACCTAGTATATTAATTAAATCAAACAAGTATATACACCATCAAAACTCCAAATCTTTTTAAATCCATCATCCAAAAGGTGCCATTCATTATCGTTTGCATTTCGTACAAATGTTAACTGGTTTACTTCTAAATAAATAATGAGAATTTCTAATCACCTCATGTTATTTAGGCTCTTCTTGTTGTTACCAGGAGTATTTTTCAAGCAATAACCTTGAAATTAACTTTCGTTTCCTTCTAAATAACTATATTCATTAAGAAAAAAAATGCCCCTAGACCATTTATAACATGAATTCATTCAATTTAACAAGCAATGGAGTCCTCGATTTTGAATTGCATTTCTTATTGATATTAATTGTTGAATTCAAAAATAGAGAGTTCCTCTAATCATTTTTGGCTAGCAAGCCTCCTCTTTTGATTCCAAACACACTTTTTGATACATTGATCATGAAATATAACACGTGGCTAAACAACCTAGTATATTAATTAAATCAAACAAGTATATACACCATCAAAACTCCAAATCTATTTAAATCCATCATCCAAAGGTGCCATTCATTATCGTTTGCATTTCGTACAAATGTTAAACTGGTTTAATTCCTAAATAATGAGAATTTCTAATCACCTCATGTTATTTTAGGCTCTTCTTGTTGTTACCAGGAGTATTTTTCAAGCAATAACCTTGAAATTAACTTTCGTTTCCTTCTAAATAACTATATTCATTAAGAAAAAAAAAATGCCCCTGGACCATTTATAACATGAATTCATTCAATTTAACAAGCAATGGAGTCCTCGATTTTGAATTGCATTTCTTATTGATATTAATTGTTGAATTCAAAAATAGAGAGTTCCTCTAATCATTTTTGGCTAGCAAGCCTCCTCTTTTGATTCCAAAAACACACTTTTTGATACATTGATCATGAAATATAAACACGTGGCTAAACAACCTAGTATATATTAATTAAATCAAACAAGTATATACACCATCAAAACTCCAAATCTTTTTAAATCCATCATCCAAAGGTGCCATTCATTATCGTTTGCATTTCGTACAAATGTTAACTGGTTTACATCCTAAATAATGAGAATTTCTAATCACCTCATGTTATTTAGGCTCTTCTTGTTGTTACCAGGGAGTATTTTTCAAGCAATAACCTTGAAATTAACTTTCGTTTCCTTCTAAATAACTATATTCATTAAAAAAAAAATGCCCCTAGACCATTTATAACATGAATTCATTCAATTTAACAAGCAATGGAGTCCTCGATTTTGAATTGCATTTCTTATTGATATTAATTGTTGAATTCAAAAATAGAGAGTTCCTCTAATCATTTTTGGCTAGCAAGCCTCCTCTTTTGATTCCAAACACACTTTTTGATACATTGATCATGAAATATAACACACGTGGCTAAACAACCTAGTAGTATATTAATTGAATCAAACAAGTATATACACCATCAAAACTCCAAATCTTTTAAATCCATCATCCAAAGGTGCCATTCATTATCGTTTGCATTTCGTACAAATGTTAACTGGTTTACATTCCTAAATAATGAGAATTTCTAATCACCTCATGTTATTTAGGCTCTTCTTGTTGTTACCAGGAGTATTTTTCAAGCAATAACCTTGAAATTAACTTTCGTTTCCTTCTAAATAACTATATTCATAAAAAAAAAAATGCCCCTAGACCATTTATAACATGAATTCATTCAATTTAACAAGCAATGGAGTCCTCGATTTTGAATTGCATTTCTTATTGATATTAATTGTTGAATTCAAAAATAGAGAGTTCCTCTAATCATTTTTGGCTAGCAAGCCTCCTCTTTTTTGATTCCAAACACACTTTTTGATACATTGATCATGAAAAATATAACACGTGGCTAAACAACCTAGTATATTAATTAAATCAAACAAGTATATACACCATCAAAAAACTCCAAATCTTTAAAAATCCATCATCCAAAGGTGCCATTCATTATCGTTTGCATTTCGTACAAATGTTAACTGGTTTACTTCCTAAATAATGAGAATTTCTAATCACCTCATGTTATTTAGGCTCTTCTTGTTGTTACCACCAGGAGTATTTTTCAAGCAATAACCTTGAAATTAACTTTCGTTTTCCTTCTAAATAACTATATTCATTAAGAAAAAAAATGCCCCTAGACCATTTATAACATGAATTCATTCAATTTAACAAGCAATGGAGTCCTCGATTTTGAATTGCATTTCTTATTGATATTAATTGTTGAATTCAAAAATAGAGAGTTCCTCTAATCATTTTTGGCTAGCAAGCCTCCTCTTTTGATTCCAAAAACACACTTTTTGATACATTGATCATGAAATATAAACACGTGGCTAAACAACCTAGTATATTAATTAAATCAAACAAGTATATACACCATCAAAACTCCAAATCTTTTTAAATCCATCATCCAAAGGTGCCATTCATTATCGTTTGCATTTTCGTACAAATGTTAACTGGTTTACTTCCTAAATAATGAGAATTTCTAATCACCTCATGTTATTTAGGCTCTTCTTGTTGTTACCAGGAGTATTTTTCAAGCAATAACCTTGAAATTAACTTTCGTTTCCTTCTAAATAACTATATTCATTAAGAAAAAAAATGCCCCTAGACCATTTATAACATGAATTCATTCAATTTAACAAGCAATGGAGTCCTCGATTTTGAATTGCATTTCTTATTGATATATTAATTGTTGAATTCAAAAATAGAGAGTTCCTCTAATCATTTTTGGCTAGCAAGCCTCCTCTTTTGATTCCAAAACACACTTTTTGATACATTGATCATGAAATATAACACGTGGCTAAACAACCTAGTATATTAATTAAATCAAACAAGTATATACACCATCAAAACTCCAAATCTATTTTAAATCCATCATCCAAAGGTGCCATTCATTATCGTTTGCATTTCGTACAAATGTTAACTGGTTTACATCCCAAAAATAATGAGAATTTCTAATCACCTCATGTTATTTAGGCTCTTCTTGTTGTTACCAGGAGTATTTTTCAAGCAATAACCTTGAAATTAACTTTCGTTTCCTTCTAAATAACTATATTCATTAAGAAAAAAATGCCCCTAGACCATTTATAACATGAATTCATTCAATTTAACAAGCAATGGAGTCCTTGATTTTGAATTGCATTTCTTATTGATATTAATTGTTGAATTCAAAAATAGAGAGTTCCTCTAATCATTTTTGGCTAGCAAGCCTCCTCTTTTGATTCAAAAAACACACTTTTTGATACATTGATCATGAAATATAACACGTGGCTAAACAACCTAGTATATTAATTAAATCAAACAAGTATATACACCATCAAAACTCCAAATCTTTTTAAATCCATCATCCAAAGGTGCCATTCATTATCGTTTGCATTTCGTACAAATGTTAACTGGTTTACATCCTAAATAATGAGAATTTCTAATCACCTCATGTTATTTAGGCTCTTCTTGTTGTTACCAGGAGTATTTTTCAAGCAATAACCTTGAAATTAACTTTCGTTTCCTTCTAAATAACTATATTCATTAAGAAAAAAAAATGCCCCTAGACCATTTATAACATGAATTCATTCAATTTAACAAGCAATGGAGTCCTCGATTTTGAATTGCATTTCTTATTGATATTAATTGTTGAATTCAAAAAATAGAGAGTTCCTCTAATCATTTTTGGCTAGCAAGCCTCCTCTTTTGATTCCAAACACACTTTTTGATACATTGATCATGAAATAAAACACGTGGCTAAACAACCTAGTATATTAATTAAATCAAACAAGTATATACACCATCAAAACTCCAAATCTTTTTAAATCCATCATCCAAAGGTGCCATTCATTATCGTTTGCATTTCGTACAAATGTTAACTGGTTTACTTCCTAAATAATGAGAATTTCTAATCACCTCATGTTATTTAGGCTCTTCTTGTTGTTACCAGGAGTATTTTTCAAGCAATAACCTTGAAATTAACTTTCGTTTCCTTCTAAATAACTATATTCATTAAAAAAAAAATGCCCCTAGACCATTTATAACATGAATTCATTCAATTTAACAAGAAATGGAGTCCTCGATTTTGAATTGCATTTCTTATTAATATTAATTGTTGAATTCAAAAAATAGAGAGTTCCTCTAATCATTTTTGGCTAGCAAGCCTCCTCTTTTGATTCCAAACACACTTTTTGATACATTGATCATGAAATATAACACGTGGCTAAACAACCTAGTATATTAATTAAATCAAACAAGTATATACACCATCAAAACTCCAAATCTTTTTAAATCCATCATCCAAAGGTGCCATTCATTATCGTTTGCATTTCGTACAAATGTTAACTGGTTTACATCCTAAATAATGAGAATTTCTAATCACCTCATGTTATTTAGGCTCTTCTTGTTGTTACCAGGAGTATTTTTCAAGCAATAACCTTGAAATTAACTTTCGTTTCCTTCTAAATAACTATATTCATTAAAAAAAAAATGCCCCTAGACCATTTATAACATGAATTCATTCAATTTAACAAGCAATGGAGTCCTCGATTTTGAATTGCATTTCTTATTGATATTAATTGTTGAATTCAAAAATAGAGAGTTCCTCTAATCATTTTTGGCTAGCAAGCAAGCCTCCTCTTTTGATTCCAAACACACTTTTTGATACATTGATCATGAAATATAACACGTGTGGCTAAACAACCTAGTATATTAATTAAATCAAACAAGTATATACACCATCAAAACTCCAAATCTTTTTAAATCCATCATCCAAAGGTGCCATTCATTATCGTTTGCATTTCGTACAAATGTTAACTGGTTTACATCCTAAATAATGAGAATTTCTAATCACCTCATGTTATTTAGGCTCTTCTTGTTGTTACCAGGAGTAGTTTTCAAGCAATAACCTTGAAATTAACTTTCGTTTCCTTCTAAATAACTATATTCATTAAGAAAAAAATGCCCCTAGACCATTTATAACATGAATTCATTCAATTTAACAAGCAATGGAGTCCTCGATTTTGAATTGCATTTCTTATTGATATTAATTGTTGAATTCAAAAATAGAGAGTTCCTCTAATCATTTTTGGCTAGCAAGCCTCCTCTTTTGATTCCAAACACACTTTTGATTGATACATTGATCATGAAATATAACAAGTGGCTAAACAACCTAGTATATTAATTAAATCAAACAAGTATATACACCATCAAAACTCCAAATCTATTTTAAATCCATCATCCAAAGGTGCCATTCATTATCGTTTGCATTTCGTACAAATGTTAACTGGTTTACTTCCTAAATAATGAGAATTTCTAATCACCTCATGTTATTTAGCTCTCTTCTTGTTGTTACCCAGGAGTATTTTTCAAGCAATAACCTTTGAAATTAACTTTCGTTTCCTTCTAAATAACTATATTCATTAAGAAAAAAATGCCCCTAGACCATTTATAACATGAATTCATTCAATTTAACAAGCAATGGAGTCCTTGATTTTGAATTGCATTTCTTATTGATATTAATTGTTGAATTCAAAAATAGAGAGTTCCTCCCATCATTTTTTGGCTAGCAAGCCTCCTCTTTTGATTCCAAACACACTTTTTGATACATTGATCATGAAATATAACACAGTGTGGCTAAACAACCTAGTATATTAATTAAATCAAACAATTATATACATCATCAAAACTCCAAATCTATTTAAATCCATCATTGAAAGGTGCCATTCATTATCGTTTGCATTTCGTACAAATGTTAACTGGTTTACTTCCTAAATAATGAGAATTTCTAATCACCTCATGTTATTTAGGAGGCTCTTCTTGTTGTTACCAGGAGTATTTTTCATGCAATAACCTTGAAATTAACTTTCGTTTCCTTCTAAAAATAACTATATTCATTAAAAAAAAAAATGCCCCTAGACCATTTATAAACATGAATTCATTCAATTTAACAAGCAATGGAGTCCTCGATTTTGAATTGCATTTCTTATTGATATTAATTCTTGAATTCAAAAATAGAGAGTTCCTCTAATCATTTTTGGCTAGCAAGCCTCCTCTTTTGATTCCAAACACACTTTTTGATACATTGATCATGAAATATAACACGTGGCTAAACAACCTAGTATATTAATTAAATCAAACAAGTATATACACCATCAAAACTCCAAATCTATTTAAATCCATCATCCAAAGGTGCCATTCATTATCGTTTGCATTTCGTACAAATGTTAACTGTTTACTTCCTAAATAATGAGAATTTCTAATCACCTCATGTTATTTAGGCTCTTCTTGTTGTTACCAGGAGAATTTTTCATGCAATAACCTTGAAATTAACTTTCGTTTCCTTCTAAATCACTATATTCTTTATGAAAAAAAATGCCCCTAGACCATTTATAAGATGAATTCATTCAATTTAATAAACAATGGAGTCCATGATTTTGAATTACATTTCTTATTGATATTAATTGTTGAATTCAAAAATAAAGAGTTCCTCCCATCATTTTTGGCGAGCAAGCCTCCTCTTTTGATTCCAAACACACTTTTTGATACATTGATCATGAAATATAAAACACGTGGCTAAACAACCTAGTATATTAATTGAATCAAACAAGTATATACACCATCAAAAAACTCCAAATCTATTTAAATCCATCATCCAAAGGTGCCATTCATTATCGTTTGCATTTCGTACAAATGTTAAACTGGTTTACTTCCTAAATAATGAGAATTTCAAATCACCTCATGTTATTTAGGCTCCTCTTGTTGTTACCAGGAGTATTTTTCATGCAATAACCTTGAAATTAACTTTCGTTTCCTTCTAAATAACTATATTCATTAAGAAAAAAAATGCCCCTAGACCATTTATAAGATGAATTCATTGAATTTAACAAACAATGGAGTCCTTGATTTTGAATTGCATTTCTTATTGATATTAATTGTTGAATTCAAAAATAGAGAGTTCCTCCCATCATTTTTGGCTAGCAAGCCTCCTCTTTTGATTCCAAACACACTTTTTGATACATTGATCATGAAATATAACACGTGGCTAAACAACCTAGTATATTAATTGAATCAAACAAGTATATACACCATTAAAACTCCAAATCTATTTTAAATCCATCATCCAAAGGTGCCATTCATTATCGTTTGCATTTCGTACAAATGTTAAACTGGTTTACTTCCTAAATAATGAGAATTTTCTAATCACCTCATGTTATTTAGGCTCTTCTTGTTGTTACCAGGAGTATTTTTATGCAGCATGCAATAACCTTGAAATTAACTTTTTCGTTTCCTTCTAAATAACTATATTCATTAAAAAAAATGCCCCTAGACCATTTATAAGATGAATTCATTCAATTTAACAAGCAATGGAGTCCTTGATTTTGAATTGCATTTCTTATTGATATTAATTGTTGAATTCAAAAATAGAGAGTTCCTCCCATCATTTTTGGCTAGCAAGCCTCCTCTTTTGATTCCAAACACACTTTTTGATACATTGATCATGAAATATAACACGTGGCTAAACAACCTAGTATATTAATTGAATCAAACAAGTATATACACCATCAAAACTCCAAATCTATTTAAATCCATCATCCAAAGGTGCCATTCATTATCGTTTGCATTTCGTACAAATGTTAACTTGTTTTACTTCCTAAATAATGAGAATTTCTAATCACCTCATGTTATTTAGGCTCCTCTTGTTGTTACCAGAGGAGTATTTTTTTCATGCAATAACCTTGAAATTAACTTTCGTTTCCTTCTAAATAACTATATTCATTAAGAAAAAAATGCCCCTAGACCATTTTATAACATGAATTCATTCAATTTAACAAGCAATGGAGTCCTTGATTTTGAATTGCATTTCTTATTGATATTAATTGTTGAATTCAAAAATAGAGAGTTCCTCCCATCATTTTTTGGCTAGCAAGCCTCCTCTTTTGATTCCAAACACACTTTTTGATACATTGATCATGAAATATAACACATGTGGCTAAACAAACCATAGTATATATAATTGAATCAAACAAGTATATACACCATCAAAACTCCAAATCTATTTAAATCCATCATCCAAAGGTGCCATTCATTATCGTTTGCATTTCGTACAAATGTTAACTGGTTTACTTCCTAAATAATGAGAATTTCAAATTAACCTTATGTTATTTAGGCTCTTCTTGTTGTTAACAGGAGTATTTTTCATGCAATAACCTTGAAATTAACTTTCGTTTCCTTCTAAATAACTATATTCATTAAGAAAAAAATGCCCCTAGACCATTTATAAGATGAATTCATTCAATTTAACAAGCAATGGAGTCCTTGATTTTTGAATTGCATTTCTTATTGATATTAATTGTTGAATTCAAAAATAGAGAGTTCCTCTAATCATTTTTGGCTAGCAAGCCTCCTCTTTTGATTCCAAACACACTTTTTGATACATTGATCATGAAATATAACACATGTGGCTAAACAACCTAGTATATTAATTGAATCAAACAAGTATATACACCATTAAAACTCCAAATCTATCTTTTAAATCCATCATCCAAAGGTGCCATTCATTATCGTTTGCATTTCGTACAAATGTTAACTGGTTTACTTCCTAAATAATGAGAATTTCTAATCACCTCATGTTATTTAGGCTCTTCTTGTTGTTACCAGGAGTATTTTTTCATGCAATAACCTTGAAATTAACTTTCGTTTTCCTTCTAAATAACTATATTCATTAAGAAAAAAAATGCCCCTAGACCATTTATAAGATGAATTCATTCAATTTAACAAAGCAATGGAGTCCTTGATTTTGAATTGCATTTCTTATTGATATTAATTGTTGAATTCAAAAATAGAGAGTTCCTCCCATTCATTTTTGGCTAGCAAGCCTCCTCTTTTGATTCCAAACACACTTTTTGATACATTGATCATGAAATATAAACACGTGGCTAAACAACCTAGTATATTAATTGAATCAAACAAGTATATACACCATCAAAAACTCCAAATCTATTTAAAATCCATCATCCAAAGGTGCCATTCATTATCGTTTGCATTTCGTACAAATGTTAACTTGGTTTACTTCCTCCTAAATAATGAGAATTTCTAATCACCTCATGTTATTTAGGCTCCTTCTTGTTGTTACCAGGAGTATTTTTCATGCAATAACCTTGAAATTAACTTTCGTTTACTTCTAAATAACTATATTCTTTAAGAAAAAAATGCCCCTAGACCATTTATAAGATGAATTCATTGAATTTGACAAACAATGGAGTCCTTGATTTTGAATTGCATTTCTTATTGATATTAATTTTTGAATTCAAAAATAGAGAGTTCCTCCCATCATTTCTGGTTAGTATGTTTCCTCTTTTGATTTCAAACACACTTTTTGATACATTGATCATGAAATATAACACGTGGCTAAACAACCTAGTATATTAATTGAATCAAACAAGTATATACACTATTAAAACTCCAAATCTATTTAAATCCATCATCCAAAGGTGCCATTCGTTATCGATTGCATTTCGTACAAATGTTAACTGGTTTACTTCCTAAATAATGAGAATTTCTAATCACCTCATGTTATTTAGGCTCTTCTTGTTGTTACAAGGAGTATTTTTCATGCAATAACCTTGAAATTAAACTTTCGTTTCCTTCTAAATAACTATATTCATTAAGAAAAAAATGCCCCTAGACCATTTTATAAGATGAATTCATTCAATTTTAACAAACAA
This sequence comes from Ceriops zippeliana, assembly GCA_037897445.1. Lineage (NCBI taxonomy): Eukaryota > Viridiplantae > Streptophyta > Magnoliopsida > Malpighiales > Rhizophoraceae > Ceriops > Ceriops zippeliana. The sequence continues at coordinate 29,950 of JBAPLH010001591.1, forward strand.
TGGAGTCCTTGATTTTGAATTGCATTTCTTATTGATATTAATTGTTTGAATTCAAAAATAGAGAGTTCCTCCCATCATTTTTGGCTAGCAAGCCTCCTCTTTTGATTTCAAACACACTTTTTGATACATTGATCATGAAATATAAACACGTGGCTAAACAACCTAGTATATTAATTGAATCAAACAAGTATATACAAACCATCATCCAAAACTCCAAATCTATTTAAATCCATCATCCAAAGGTGCCATTCATTATCGTTTGCATTTCGTACAAATGTTAACTTGTTTACATCCTAAATAATGAGAATTTCTAATCATAACTCATGTTATTTAGGCTCCTCTTGTTGTTACGAGGAGTATTTTTCATGCAATAACCTTGAAAATTAACTTTCGTTTCCTTCTAAATAACTATATTCATTAAGAAAAAAAATGTCCCTAGACCATTTATAACATGAATTCATTCAATTTAACAAGCAATGGAGTCCTTGATTTTGAATTGCATTTCTTATTGATATTAATTGTTGAATTCAAAAATAGAGAGTTCCTCCCATCATTTTTGGGCTAGCAAGCCTCCTCTTTTGATTCCAAACACACTTTTTGATACATTGATCATGAAATATAACACAACGTTGGCTAAACAACCTAGTATATTAATTGATAATCAAACAAGTATATATACACCCATCAAAACTCCAAATCTATTTAAATCCATCATACAAAGGTGCCATTCATTATCGTTTGCAATTTCGTACAAATGTTAACTGGTTTACTTCCTAAATAATGAGAATTTCAAATTAACTCATGTTATTTAGGCTCCTCTTTTTGTTAACAGGAGTATTTTTTCATGCAATAACCTTGAAATTAACTTTCGTTTCCTTCTAAATAACTATATTCATTAAGAAAAAAATGCCCCTGGACCATTTATAAGATGAATTCATTCAATTTAACAAGCAATGCAGTCCTCGATTTTGAATTGCATTTTTATTGATATTAATTGTTGAATTCAAAAATAGAGAGTTCCTCTAATTATTTTTGGCTAGCAAGCCTACTCTTTTGATTCCAAACACACTTTTTGATACATTGATCATGAAATAAAACACGTGGCTAAACAACCTAGTATATTAATTGAATCAAACAAGTATATACACCATCAAAACTCCAAATCTATTTAAATCCATCATCCAAAGGTGCCATTCATTATCGTTTGCATTTCATACAAATGTTAACTGGTTTACTTCCTAAATAATGAGAATTTCTAATTTCCTCATGTTATTTAGGCTCCTCTTGTTGTTACCAGGAGTATTTTTCATGCAATAGCCTTGAAATTAACTTTCGTTTACTTCTAAATAACTATATTCTTTAAGAAAAAAATGCCCCTAGACCATTTATAAGATGAATTCATTGAATTTGACAAACAATGGAGTCCTTGATTTTGAATTGCATTTCTTATTGATATTAATTTTTGAATTCAAAAATAGAGAGTTCCTCCCATCATTTCTGGTTAGTATGTTTCCTCTTTTGATTTCAAACACACTTTTTGATACATTGATCATGAAATATAACACGTGGCTAAACAACCTAGTATATTAATTGAATCAAACAAGTATATACACTATTAAAACTCCAAATCTATTTAAATCCATCATCCAAAGGTGCCATTCGTTATCGATTGCATTTCGTACAAATGTTAACTGGTTTACTTCCTAAATAATGAGAATTTCTAATCACCTCATGTTATTTCGGCTCTTCTTGTTGTTACAAGGAGTATTTTTCATCCAATAACCTTGAAATTAACTTTCGTTTACTTCTAAATAACTATATTCTTTAAGAAAAAAATGCCCCTAGACCATTTATAAGATGAATTCATTGAATTTGATAAACAATGGAGTCCTTGATTTTGAATTGCATTTCTTATTGATATTAATTTTTGAATTCAAAAATAGAGAGTTCCTCCCATCATTTCTGGTTAGTATGTTTCCTCTTTTGATTTCAAACACACTTTTTGATACATTGATCATGAAATATAACACGTGGCTAAACAACCTAGTATATTAATTGAATCAAACAAGTATCTACACCATTAAAACTCCAAATCTATTTAAATCCATCATCCAAAGGTGCCATTCATTATCGTTTCATTTCGTACAAATGTTAACTTGTTTACATCCTAAATAATGAGAATTTTAATCATCTCATGTTATTTAGGCTCCTCTTGTTGTTGTACGAGGAGTATTTTTCATGCAATAACCTTGAAATTAACTTTCGTTTCCTTCTCAATAACTATATTCATTAAGAAAAAAATGTCCCTAGACCATTTATAAGTTGAATTCATTCAATTTAACAAGCAATGGAGTCCTTGATTTTGAATTGCATTTCTTATTGATACTAACTGTTGAATTCAAAAATAGAAAGTTCCTCCCATCATTTTTTTGGCTAGCAAGCCTCCTCTTTTGATTCCAAACACACTTTTTGATACATTGATCATGAAATATAACACGTGGCTAAACAACCTATTATATTAATTGAATCAAACAAGTATATACACCATCAAAACTCCAAATCTATTTAAATCCATCATCCAAAGGTGCTACCATTCATTATCGTTTGCATTTCGTACAAATGTTAACTGGTTTACTTCCTAAATAATGAGAATTTCTAATCACCTCATGTTATTTAGGCTCTTCTTGTTGTTACAAGGAGTATTTTTCAAGCAATAACCTTGAAAATTAACTTTCGTTTTTGCTTCTAAATAACTATATTCATTAAGAAAAAAAATGCCCCTAGACCATTTATAAGATGAATTCATTCAATTTAACAAAAGCAATGAAGTCCTCGATTTTGAAATTGCATTTCTTATTGATAATTAATTGTTGAATTCAAAAAATAGAGAGTTCCTCTAATCATTTTTGGCTAGCAAACCTCCTCTTTTGATTCCAAACACACTTTTCGATACATTGATCATGAAATATAACACGTGGCTCAAACAACCTAGTATATATTAATTGAATCAAACAAGTATCTACACCATTTAAAACTCCAAATCTATTTAAATCCATCATCCAAAGGTGCCATTCATTATCGTTTTGCATTTTCGTACAAAATGTTTAACTGGTTTACTTCCTAAATAATGAGAATTTCTAATCACCCTCAATGTTATTTAGGCTCCTCTTGTTGTTACCAAGGAGTATTTTTCATGCAATAACCTTGAAATTAACTTTCGTTTCCTTCTAAATAACTATATTCATTAAGAAAAAAATGCCCCTAGACCATTTATAAGATATGAATTCATTGAATTTGACAACAAACAATGGGAGTCCTTGATTTTGAATTGCATTTCTTATTGATATTAATTGTTGAATTCAAAAAAATGGAGAGTTCCTCTGTCATCATTTTTTGCTAGCAAGCCTCCTCTTTTGATTCCAAAACACACATTTTTTGTTGATACGCACATTTGATCATGAAATATAACACAGGTGGCTAAACAATCTAGTATATTAATTGAATCAAAACAAGTATATGCGCGATTAAAAACTCCAAATCTATTTAAATCCATCATCCCAAAGGTGTCATTGATCATGGTTTGCATTTCGTACAAATGTTAAAATGGTTTTAATTTCTAAATAAATGAGAATTTCTCATCACCTCATGTAGTTAATTAGGCTCTTCTTGTTGTTACCAGGACTATTTTTTCATGCAAAAACCTTGAAATTATCTTTTTGCTTTCCTTCTAAATAATTATATTCATAAGAAAAAAAATGCCCCTAGACCATTTATAAGTTGAATTCATTCAATTTAACAAGCAATGGAGTCCTTGATTTTGAATTGCATTTCTTATTGATATTAATTGTTGAATTCAAAAATAGAGAGTTCCTCCTAATCGTTTTTTGGCTAGCAAGCCTCCTCTTTTTGATTCCAAACACACTTTTTGATACATTGATCATGAAATAATAACACGTAGCTAAAACAACCTAGTATATTAATTGAATCAAACAAGTATATACACCATCAAAACTCCAAATCTATTTAAATCCATCATCCAAAGGTGCCATTTCATTATCGTTTGCATTTCGTACAAATGGTTAACGGGTTTACATTCCTAAATAATGAGAATTTCTAATCACCTCATGTTAGTTTAGGCTCTTCTTGTTGTTACCAAGGAGTTATTTTTCAAGCAATAACCTTGAAATTAACTTTCGTTTACCTTCTAAATAACTATATTCAAAAAAAATCATAAGATTAAGAAAAACAAATGACTAGACCATTTTTATAAGATGAATTCATAGGTCAATTTAACAAGCAATGAAGTCCTTGATTTTTGGAATTGCAATTTCTTATTGATATTTAATTGCTTGAATTCAAAATATAGAGAGTTCCTCTAATCGTTTTTTGGCTAGCAAGTCCTCCTCTTTTGATTCCATTCCAATAGAACACTTTTTGATACATTTGATCATGAAATATAAACACGTGGCTAAACAACCTAGTATATTAATTGAAATCAAACAAGTATAATACACCATCAAAACTCCAAATCTCTTATTTAAATCCCATCATCCAAAGGTGTGCCCATTCATTAATCGTTTTGCATTTCGTACAAATGTTAACTGGTTTTCATCTCTGAAATAATGAGAATTTCTAATCCACCTCATGTTAATTTATAGGGCTCTTTCTTGTTGTACGTACCGAGAGGAGTATTTTTCATAAGGCAATAACCTTGAAATTAACTTTCGTTTCCTTCTAAATAACTATATTCATTAAGAAAAACATGCCCCTAGACCATATATACAGAATGAATTCCATTAGAATTTAACAAAGCAATGGAGTCCTCGATTTTGAATTGCATATCTTATTGATATTAATTGTTGAATATCAAAAATTAGAGAGTTTTTTCTCATCATTTTTGGGCTAAGCAAAGCCCTCCTGACTCTTTTGATTCCAAACACACTTTTTGATACATTGATCAATGAAATATAACACAGGTGGCTAAACAAACGTAGTATCTTTATAGAATCAAACAAGTATACTGGCACGATTAAAAACTCCAAATCTTTTTAAATCGCATCATCCAAAGGTGTCATTGATCGTGGTTTGCATTTCGAGTACAAATGTTAAATGGTTTTACTTCCTAAATAATGCAGAATTTTCTAATCCGACGTCATGTTATTTAGGCTCTTCTTTTGTTGTTTAGCCTTGAGGATTATTTTTTGAAGCAATCTAACGCTTAGAAATTTAACTTCGTTGTGGAACCTCTAAAAAACTATATTACATTAAAAAAAAAATGGGCCCCTAGACCATATATATAACATGAATTTTCATTCAAATTTAACAAGAAATGTGAGTCCTCGAATTAGAATCTGCATGTTCTTAATAATATTAACTTTGTGAATTCAAAAATAGAGAGTTCCTCTAATCATTTTTGGCTAGCAAGCCTCCTCTTTTGATTCCAAACAC
>JBAPLH010001592.1:0-17124 GCA_037897445.1 Ceriops zippeliana
CGAAATAATGAGTCCTTCTTTTCACTTTATGCTAAACACAACCCTTTTGTTGTTACAAGCACTATTTTTGTTGCAATAACCATGAAATTTATCTTTTGTCTCCTTATTAACAACTCTTATTTATCAAGAAGAAAATGTCCATATCTATACAATTCATTCAATAAAATCAAACAATGGGGTTCATGATCTTCATTAGGGTTTCCTTATTGATGTTAATTGATTGAATTCCAAAATAAACAATCCATCAGAACATTTCTGGTTTGGAACATTGTCTTTTGGACCCAAACACACTTTTTGACACAATGATCATTAGATTAACATTTATTAGTAAATTACATAGTGTATTAATTAAAAAACAAACATGTCGATGCACTATTGAAAATTTAAATGTGTTTAGTTTCATCACCCAAAGGACTCATTCATCTTAAGTTTGCTTTTCGTTACTAATGTGAATTGGTTTATTTCCTAAATAATGAGTCCTTCTCTTCACTTTATGCTAAACAAAGCTCCTTTTGTTGTTACAAGCACTATTTTTCATGCAAATAACCATGAAATTATCTTTTTTTCTCCTTATTAACAACTCTATTTCATCAAGAAGAAAATGTCCATATCTATACGATTCATTCAATACAATCAAACAATGGGGTTCATGATCGTCATTTAGGGTTTTCTCATTGATGTTAATTGGTTGAATTCCAAAAATAAACAATCCAACTGAACATTTCTGGTTTGGAACACATGTCTTTTGGACCCAATCACACTTTTTTGACACAATGATCATTAGATTAACATCTATAACTAAAATTACATAGTATATTAATTAAAACAGACATCTCGATGCACTATTGAAAAATTTAAATGTGTTTAGTTTCATCACCCAAAGGACTCATTCGTCTTAGTTTGCTTTTCGTACTAATGTGAAGTGGTTTATTTCCGAAATAATGAGTCCTTCTATTCCCTTTATGCTAAACAAGCTCCTTTTGTTGGTACAAGCACTATTTTTCATGCAATAAGGATGAAATTATCTTTTGTGTCCTCATTAACAACTCTATTCATCAAGAAGAAAATGTCCATATCTATACATTTCATTCAATAGAATCAAACAATGGGGTTCATGATCGTCATTAGGGTTTCTCATTGATGTTAATTGGTTGAATTCCAAAATAAACAATCCAACAGAACATTTCTGGTTTGGAACACATGTCTTTTGGACCCAAACACACTTTTTGACACAATGAACATTAGATTAACATCTATAACTAAATTACATAGTATATTAATTAAAACAGTCATGTCGATGCACTATTGAAAATTTAACTGTGTTTAGTTTCATCACCCAAAGGACTCATTCATCTTAGTTTGCTTTTCGTACTAATGTGAAGTGGTATATTTCCGAAATAATGAGTCCTTCTATTCCCTTTATGCTAAACAAGATCCTTTTGTTGGTACAAGCACTATTTTTCATGCAATAACCATGAAATTATCTTTTGTGTCCTCATTAACAACTCTATTCATCAAGAAGAAAATGTCCATATCTATACAATTCATTCAATAGAATCAAACAATGGGGTTCATGATCTTCATTAGGTTTTCTTATTGATGTTAATTGGTTTGAATTCCAAAATAAACAATCCAACAGAACATTTTTTGGTTTGGAACACTTGTCTTTTGGACCCAAACACACTTTTTGACACAATGATCATTAGATTAACATTTGTAACTAAATTGCATAGTAGATTAATTAAAACAAACATGTCGATGCACTATTGAAAATTTAAATGTGTTTAGTTTCATCACCCAAAGAACTCATTCATCTTAGTTTGCTTTTCGTACTAATGTAAATTGGTTTATTTCCTAAATAATGAGTCCTTCTATTTATTTTATGCTAAACAAGATCCTTTTGTTGTTACAAGCACTATTTTTCATGCAATAACCATGAAATTATCTTTTGTCTCCTTATTAACAACTCTATTTCTCATGAAGAAAATGTCCATATCTATACAATTCATGCAATACAATCAAACATTGGGGTTCATGATCTTTATTAGGGTTTCCTATTGATGTTAATTGATTGAATTCCAAAATAAACAATCCAACAGAACATTTCTGGTTTGGAACACTTGTCTTTTGGACCCAAACACACTTTTTGACACAATGATCATTAGATTAACATTTGTAAGTAAATTACATAGTATATTAATTAAAACAAAAATTCCGATGCACTATTGAAAATATAAATGTGTTTAGTTTCATCACCAAAAGGACTCATTCATCTTAGTTTGCTTTTCGTACTAATGTGAATTGGATAATTTCCTAAATAATGAGTCCTTCTATTCATTTTATGCTAAACAAGATCCTTTTGTTGTTACAAGCACTAATTTTCTTGCAATAAACATGAAATTATCTTTTGTCTCCTTATTAACAACTCTATTTATCAAGAAGAAAATGTCCATATCTATACAATTCATTCAATACAATCAAACAATGGGGTTCATGATCGTCATTAAGGTTTCCTATTGATGTTAAGTTATTGAATTCCAAAATAAACAATCCAACAGAACATTTCTAGTTTGGAACACTTGTCTTTTGGACCCAAACAAACTTTTTGACACAATGATCATTAGATTAACATTTGTAACTAAATTACATACTATATTAATTAAAACAACCATGTCGATGCACTATTGAAAATTTAAATGTGTTTAGTTTCATCACACAAAGTACTCATTCAACTAAGTTTGCTTTTCGTTCTAATGTAAATTGGTTTATTTCCTAAATAATTAGTCCTTCTATTCATTTTATGCTAAACAAGATCCTTTTGTTGTTACAAGCACTATTTTTCATGCAATAACCATGAAATTATCTTTTGTCTCCTTATTAACAACTCTATTTATCAAGAAGAAAATGTCCATATCTATACAATTCATTCAAGACAATCAAACAATGGGGTTCATGATCTTCATTAGGGTTTCCTATTGATGTTAATTGATTGAATTCAAAAATAAACAATCCAACAGAACATTTATCGTTTGGAACACTTGTCTTTTGGACCCAAACACACTTTTTGACACAATGATCATTAGATTAACATTTGTAACTAAATTACATAGTATATTAATTAAAACAAACATGTCGATGCACTATTGAAAATTTAAATGTGTTTAGTTTCATCACCCAAAGGACTCATTCGTCTTAGTTTGCTTTTCGTACTAATGTGAAGTGGTTTATTTCCGAAATAATGAGTCCTTCTATTCCCTTTATGCTAAACAAGCTCCTTTTGTTGGTACAAGCACTATTTTTCATGCAATAAGCATGAAATTATCTTTTGTGTCCTCACTAACAACTCTATTCATCAAGAAGAAAATGTCCATATCTATACATTTCATTCAATAGAATCAAACAATGGGGTTCATGATCGTCATTAGCGTTTCTCATTGATGTTAATTGGTTGAATTCCAAAATAAACAATCCAACAGAACATTTCTGGTTTGGAACACATGTCTTTTGGACCCAAACACACTTTTTGACACAATGAGCATTAGATTAACATCTATAACTAAATTACATAGTATATTAATTAAAACAGACATGTCGATGCACTATTGAAAATTTAAATGTGTTTAGTTTCATCACCCAAAGGACTCATTCATCTTAGTTTGCTTTTCGTACTAATGTGAAGTGGTATATTTTCGAAATAATGAGTCCTTCTATTCCCTTTATGCTAAACAAGCTCCTTTTGTTGGTACAAGCACTATTTTTCATGCAATAACCATGAAATTATCTTTTGTGTCCTCATTAACAACTCTATTCATCAAGAAGAAAATGTCCATATCTATACAATTCATTCAATAGAATCAAACAATGGAGTTCATGATCTTCATTAGGTTTTCTTATTGATGTTAATTGGTTGAATTCCAAAATCAACAATCCAATAGAACATTTCTGGTTTGGAACACTTGTCATTTGGACCCAAACACACTTTTTGACACAATGATCATTAGATTAACATTTGTAACTAAATTGCATAGTAGATTAATTAAAACAAACATGTCGATGCACTATTGAAAATTTAAATGTGTTTAGTTTCATCACCCAAAGAACTCATTCATCTTAGTTTGCTTTTCGTACTAATGTAAATTGGTTTATTTCCTAAATAATGAGTCCTTCTATTCATTTTATGCTAAACAAGATCCTTTTGTTGTTACAAGCACTATTTTTCATGCAATAACCATGAAATTATCTTTTGTCTCCTTATTAACAACTCTATTTATCATGAAGAAAATGTCCATATCTATACAATTCATGCAATACAATCAAACAATGGGGTTCATGATCTTCATTAGGGTTTCCTATTGATGTTAATTGATTGAATTCCAAAATAAAGAATCCAACAAAACATTTCTGGTTTGGAACACTTGTCTTTTGGACCCAAACACACTTTTTGACACAATGATCATTAGATTAACATTTGTAAGTAAATTACATAGTATATTAATTAAAACAAACATTTCGACGCACTATTGAAAATTTAAATGTGTTTAGTTTCATCACCCAAAGGACTCATTCATCTTAGTTTGCTTTTCGTTCTAATGTGAATTGTTTTATTTCCTAAATAATGAGTCCTTCTATTCATTTTATGCTAAACAAGATCCTTTTGTTGTTACAAGCACTATTTTTCATACAATAACCATGAAATTATCTTTTGTCTCCTTATTAACAACTCTATTTATCAAGAAGAAAATGTCCATATCTATACAATTCATTCAAGACAATCAAACAATGGGGTTCATGATCTTCATTAGGGTTTCCTATTGATGTTAATTGATTGAATTCCAAAATAAACAATCCAACAGAACATTTATCGTTTGGAACACTTGTCTTTTGGACCCAAACACACTTTTTGACACAATGATCATTAGATTAACATTTGTAACTAAATTACATAGTATATTAATTAAAACAAACATGTCGATGCACTATTGAAAATTTAAATGTGTTTAGTTTCATCACCCAAAGAACTCATTCATCTTAGTTTGCTTTTCGTACTAATGTAAATTGATTTATTTCCTAAATAATGAGTCCTTCTATTCATTTAATGCTAAACAAGATCCTTTTGTTGTTACAAGCACAATTTTTCATGCAATAACCATGAAATTATCTTTTGTCTCCTTATTAACAACTCTATTTATCAAGAAGAAAATGTCCATATCTATACAATTCATTCAATAAAATCAAACAATGGGGTTCATGATCTTCATTAGGGTTTCCTATTGATGTTAATTGATTGAATTCCAAAATAAACAATCCATCAGAACATTTCTGGTTTGGAACACTTGTCTTTTGGACCCAAACACACTTTTTGACACAATGATCATTAGATTAACATTTATTAGTAAATTACATAGTATATTAATTAAAACAAACATGTCGATGCACTATTGAAAATTTAAATGTGTTTAGTTTCATCATCCAAAGGACTCATTCATCTTAGTTTGCTTTTCGTACTAATGTGAATTGGTTTATTTCCTAAATAAGGAGTCCTTCTATTCCCTTTATGCTAAACAAGCTCCTTTTGTTGTTACAAGCACTTTTTTTCATGCAATAACAATGAAATTATCTTTTGTCTCCTTATTAACAACACTATTTATCAAGAAGAAAATGCCATATCTATACAATTCATTCAATACAATCAAACAATGGGGTTCATGATCTTCATTCGGGTTTCTTATTGATGTTAATTGGAAATTTAAATGTGTTTAGTTTCATCACCCAAAGGACTCATTCATCTTTGTTTGCTTTTCGTACTAATGTGAAGTGGTTTATTTCCGAAATAATGAGTCCTTCTGTTCACTTTATGCTAAACACAACCCTTTTGTTGTTACAAGCACTATTTTTGTTGCAATAACCATGAAATTATCTTTTGTCTCCTTATTAACAACTCTATTTATCAAGAAGAAAATGTCCATATCTATACAATTCATTCAATAAAATCAAACAATGGGGTTCATGATCTTCATTAGGGTTTCCTGTTGATGTTAATTGATTGAATTCCAAAATAAACAATCCATCAGAACATTTCTGGTTTGGAACACTTGTCTTTTGGACCCAAACACACTTTTTGACACAATGATCATTAGATTAACATTTATTAGTAAATTACATAGTGTATTAATTAAAACAAACATGTCGATGCACTATTGAAAATTTAAATGTGTTTAGTTTCATCACCCAAAGGACTCATTCATCTTAGTTTGCTTTTCGTACTAATGTGAATTGGTTTATTTCCTAAATAATGAGTCCTTCTATTCACTTTATGCTAAACAAGCTCCTTTTGTTGTTACAAGCACTATTTTTCATGCAATAACCATGAAATTATCTTTTTTCTCCTTATTAACAACTCTATTCATCAAGAAGAAAATGTCCATATCTATACGATTCATTCAATACAATCAAAAAATGGGGTTCATGATCGTCATTAGGGTTTCTCATTGATGTTAATTGGTTGAATTCCAAAATAAACAATCCAACTGAACATTTCTGGTTTGGAACACATGTCTTTTGGACCCAATCACACTTTTTGACACAATGATCATTAGATTAACATCTATAACTAAATTACATAGTATATTAATTAAAACAGACATCTCGATGCACTATTGAAAATTTAAATGTGTTTAGTTTCATCACCCAAAGGACTCATTCGTCTTAGTTTGCTTTTCGTACTAATGTGAAGTGGTTTATTTCCGAAATAATGAGTCCTTCTATTCCCTTTATGCTAAACAAGCTCCTTTTGTTGGTACAAGCACTATTTTTCATGCAATAAGGATGAAATTATCTTTTGTGTCCTCATTAACAACTCTATTCATCAAGAAGAAAATGTCCATATCTATACATTTCATTCAATAGAATCAAACAATGGGGTTCATGATTGTCATTAGGGTTTCTCATTGATGTTAATTGGTTGAATTCCAAAATAAACAATCCAACAGAACATTTCTGGTTTGGAACACATGTCTTTTGGACCCAAACACACTTTTTGACACAATGAACATTAGATTAACATCTATAACTAAATTACATAGTATATTAATTAAAACAGTCATGTCGATGCACTATTGAAAATTTAACTGTGTTTAGTTTCATCACCCAAAGGACTCATTCATCTTAGTTTGCTTTTCGTACTAATGTGAAGTGGTATATTTCCGAAATAATGAGTCCTTCTATTCCCTTTATGCTAAACAAGATCCTTTTGTTGGTACAAGCACTATTTTTCATGCAATAACCATGAAATTATCTTTTGTGTCCTCATTAACAACTCTATTCATCAAGAAGAAAATGTCCATATCTATACAATTCATTCAATAGAATCAAACAATGGGGTTCATGATCTTCATTAGGTTTTCTTATTGATGTTAATTGGTTGAATTCCAAAATCAACAATCCAACAGAACATTTCTGGTTTGGAACACTTGTCTTTTGGACCCAAACACACTTTTTGACACAATGATCATTAGCTTAACATTTGTAACTAAATTGCATAGTAGATTAATTAAAACAAACATGTCGATGCACTATTGAAAATTTAAATGTGTTTAGTTTCATCACCCAAAGAACTCATTCATCTTAGTTTGCTTTTCGTACTAATGTAAATTGGTTTATTTCCTAAATAATGAGTCCTTCTATTCATTTTATGCTAAACAAGATCCTTTTGTTGTTACAAGCACTATTTTTCATGCAATAACCATGAAATTATCTTTTGTCTCCTTATTAACAACTCTATTTCTCATGAAGAAAACGTCCATATCTATACAATTCATGCAATACAATCAAACATTGGGGTTCATGATCTTTATTAGGGTTTCCTATTGATGTTAATGGATTGAATTCCAAAATAAACAATCCAACAGAACATTTCTGGTTTGGAACACTTGTCTTTTGGACCCAAACACACTTTTTGACACAATGATCATTAGATTAACATTTGTAAGTAAATTACATAGTATATTAATTAAAACAAAAATTCCGATGCACTATTGAAAATATAAATGTGTTTAGTTTCATCACCCAAAGGACTCATTCATCTTAGTTTGCTTTTCGTACTAATGTGAATTGGATTATTTCCTAAATAATGAGTCCTTCTATTCATTTTATGCTAAACAAGATCCTTTTGTTGTTACAAGCACTAATTTTCTTGCAATAAACATGAAATTATCTTTTGTCTCCTTATTAACAACTCTATTTATCAAGAAGAAAATGTCCATATCTATACAATTCATTCAATACAATCAAACAATGGGGTTCATGATCGTCATTAAGGTTTCCTATTGATGTTAAGTGATTGAATTCCAAAATAAACAATCCAACAGAACATTTCTAGTTTGGAACACTTGTCTTTTGGACCCAAACAAACTTTTTGACACAATGATCATTAGATTAACATTTGTAACTAAATTACATACTATATTAATTAAAACAACCATGTCGATGCACTATTGCAAATTTAAATGTGTTTAGTTTCATCACACAAAGTACTCATTCAACTAAGTTTGCTTTTCGTACTAATGTAAATTGGTTTATTTCCTAAATAATTAGTCCTTCTATTCATTTTATGCTAAACAAGATCCTTTTGTTGTTACAAGCACTATTTTTCATGCAATATCCATGAAATTATCTTTTGTCTCCTTATTAACAACTCTATTTATCAAGAAGAAAATGCCATATCTATACAATTCATTCAATACAATCAAACAATATGGTTCATGATCTTCATTAGGGTTTCTTATTGATGTTAATTGGAAATTTAAATGTGTTTAGTTTCATCACCCAAAGGACTCATTCATCTTAGTTTGCTTTTCGTACTAATGTGAAGTGGTTTATTTACGAAATAATGAGTCCTTCTATTCACTTTATGCTAAACACGACCCTTTTGTTGTTACAAGCACTAATTTTCTTGCAATAACCATGAAATTATCTTTTGTCTCCTTATTAACAACTCTATTTATCAAGAAGAAAATGTCCATATCTATACAATTCATTCAATACAATCAAACAATGGGGTTCATGATCGTCATTAAGGTTTCCTATTGATGTTAAGTGATTGAATTCCAAAATAAACAATCCAACAGAACATTTCTAGTTTGGAACACTTGTCTTTTGGACCCAAACACACTTTTTGACACAATGATCATTAGATTAACATTTCTAACTAAATTACATAGTTTATTAATTAAAACAAACATGTCAATGCACTATTGAAAATTTAAATGTGTTTAGTTTCATCACCCAAAGAACTCATTCATCTTAGTTGGCTTTTCGTACTAATGTAAATTGGTTTATTTCCTAAATAATGAGTCCATCTATTCATTTTATGCTAAACAAGATCCTTTTGTTGTTAAAGGCACTATTTTTCATGCAATAACCATGAAATTATCTTTTGTCTCCTTATTAACAACTCTATTTATCAAGAAGAAAATGCCATATCTATACAATTCATTCAATACAATCAAACAATATGGTTCATGATCTTCATTAGGGTTTCTTATTGATGTTAATTGGAAATTTAAATGTGTTTAGTTTCATCACCCAAAGGACTCATTCATCTTAGTTTGCTTTTCGTACTAATGTGAAGTGGTTTATTTACGAAATAATGAGTCCTTCTATTCACTTTATGCTAAACACGACCCTTTTGTTGTTACAAGCACTAATTTTCATGCAATAAACCATGAAAATTATCTTTTGTCTCCTTATTAACAACTCTATTTATCAAGAAGAAAATGTCCATATCTATACAATTCATTCAATACAATCAAACAATGGGGTTCATGATCGTCATTAAGGTTTCCTATTGATGTTAAGTTATTGAATTCCAAAATATACAATCCAACAGAAATTTCTAGTTTGGAACACTTGTCTTTTGGACCCAAACACACTTTTTGACACAATGATCATTAGATTAACATTTCTAACTAAATTACATAGTTTATTAATTAAAACAAACATGTCGATGCACTATTGAAAATTTAAATGTGTTTAGTTTCATCACCCAATGAACTCATTCATCTTAGTTTGCTTTTCGTACTAATGTCAATTGGTTTATTTCCTAAATAATGAGTCCTTCTATTCATTTTATGCTAAACAAGATCCTTTTGTTGTTACAAGCACTATTTTTCATGCAATAACCATGAAATTATCTTTTGTCTCCTTATTAACAACTCTATTTATCAAGAAGAAAATGCCATATCTATACAATTCATTCAATACAAGCAAACAATATGGTTCATGATCTTCATTAGGGTTTCTTATTGATGTTAATTGGAAATTTAAATGTGTTTAGTTTCATCACCCAAAGGACTCATTCATCTTAGTTTGCTTTTCGTACTAATGTGAAGTGGTTTATTTCCGAAATAATGAGTCCTTCTACTCACTTTATGCTAAACACGACCCTTTTGTTGTTACAAGCACTATTTTTGTTGCTATAACCATGAAATTATCTTTTGTCTCCTTATTAACAACTCTATTTATCAAGAAGAAAATGTCCATATCTATACAATTCATTCAATAGAATCAAACAATGGGGTTCATGATCTTCATGAGATTTTCTTATTGATGTTAATTTGTTGAATTCCAAAATAAACAATCCAACAGAACATTTCTGATTTGGAACACTTGTCTTTTTGACCCAAACACACTTTTTGACAAAATGATCATTAGATTAACATTTGTAACTAAATTACATAGTATATTAATTAAAACAAACATTTCGACGCACTATTGAAAATATAAATGTGTTTCGTTTCATCACCCAAAGGACTCATTCATCTTAGTTTGCGTTTCGTACTAATGTAAATTGGTTTATTTCCTAAATAATGAGTCCTTCTATTCATTTTATGCTAAACAAGATCCTTTTGTTGTTACAAGCACTATTTTTCATGCAATAACCACGAAATTATCTTTTTTCTCCTTATTAACAACTCTATTTATCATGAAGAAAATGCCCATATCTATACAATTCATTCAATACAATCAAACAATGGGGTTCATGATCTTCATTAGGGTTTCCTATTGATATTGATTGATTGAATTCCAAAATAAACAATCCAACAGAACATTTCTGGTTTGGACTACTTGTCTTTTGTACCCAAACACAGTTTTTGACACAATGATCATTAGATTAACATTTGTAAGTAAATTACATAGTATATTAATTAAAACAAAAATTTCGACGCACTATTGAAAATTTAAATGTGTTTAGTTTCATCACCCAAAGGACTCATTCATCTTAGTTTGCTTTTCGTACTAATGTGAATTGGTTTATTTCCTAAATAATGAGTCCTTCTATTCATTTTATGCTAAACAAGATCCTTTCGTTGTTACAAGCACTATTTTTCATGCAATAGCCATGAAATTATCTTTTGTCTCCTTATTAACAACTCTATTTATCAAGAAGAAAATGTCCATATCTATACAATTCATTCAATACAATCAAACAATGGGGTTCATGATCGTCATTAAGGTTTCCTATTGATGTTAATTGATTGAATTCCAAAATAAACAATCCAACAGAATATTTCTAGTTTGGAACACTTGTCTTTTGGACCCAAACACACTTTTTGACACAATGATCATTAGATTAACATTTGTAACTAAATTACATAGTTTATTAATTAAAACAAACATGTCGATGCACTATTGAAAATTTAAATGTGTTTAGTTTCATCACCCAAAGAACTCATTCATCTTAGTTTGCTTTTCGTAATAATGTAAATTGGTTTATTTCCTAAATAATGAGTCCATCTATTCATTTTATGCTAAACAAGATCCTTTTGTTGTTACAAGCACTATTTTTCATGCAATAACCATGAAATTATCTTTTGTCTCCTTATTAAAAACTCTATTTATCAAGAAGAAAATGCCATATCTATTCAATTCATTCAATACAATCAAACAATATGGTTCATGATCTTCATTAGGGTTTCTTATTGATGTTAATTAGAAATTTAAATGTGTTTAGTTTCACCACCCAAAGGACTCATTCATCTTAGTTTGCTTTTCGTACTAATGTGAAGTGGTTTATTTCCGAAATAATGAGTCCTTCTATTCACTTTATGCTAAACACGACCCTTTTGTTGTTACAAGCACTAATTTTCTTGCAATAACCATGAAATTATCTTTTGTCTCCTTATTAACAACTCTATTTATCAAGAAGAAAATGTTCATATCTATACAATTCTTTCAATACAATCAAACAATGGGGTTGATGATCGTCATTAAGGTTTCCTATTGATGTTAAGTGATTGAATTCCAAAATAAACAACCCAACAGAACATTTCTAGTTTGTAACACTTGTCTTTTGGACCCAAACACACTTTTTGACACAATGATCATTAGATTAACATTTCTAACTAAATTACATAGTTTATTAATTAAAACAAACATGTCGATGCACTATTGAAAATTTAAATGTGTTTAGTTTCATCACCCAAAGAACTCATTCATCTTAGTTTGCTTTTCGTACTAATATAAATTGGTTTATTTCCTAAATAATGAGTCCTTCTATTCATTTTATGCTAAACAAGATCCTTTTGTTGTTACAAGCACTATTTTTCATGCAATAACCATGAAATTATCTTTTGTCTCCTTATTAACAACTCTATTTATCAAGAAGAAAATGCCATATCTATACAATTCATTCAATACAATCAAACAATATGGTTCATTATCTTCATTAGGGTTTCTTATTGATGTTAATTGGAAATTTAAATGTGTTTAGTTTCATCACCCAAAGGACTCATTCATCTTAGTTTGCTTTTCGTACTAATGTGAAGTGGTTTATTTCCGAAATAATGAGTCCTTCTATTCACTTTATGCTAAACACGACCCTTTTGTTGTTACAAGCACTATTTTTGTTGCAATAACCATGAAATTATCTTTTGTCTCCTTATTAACAACTCTATTTATCAAGAAGAAAATGTCCATATCTATACAATTCATTCAATAGAATCAAACAATGGGGTTCATGATCTTCATGAGATTTTCTTATTGATGTTAATTGGTTGAATTCCAAAATAAACAATCCAACAGAACATTTCTGATTTGGAACACTTGTCTTTTTGACCCAAACACACTTTTTGACAAAATGATCATTAGATTAACATTTGTAACTAAATTACATAGTATAATAATTAAAACAAACATGTCGACGCACTATTGAAAATTTAATTGCGTTTAGTTGCATCACCCAAAGGACTCATTCATCTTAGTTTGCTTTTTGTACTAATGTGAATTGGTTTATTTCCTAAATAATGAGTCCTTCTATTCACTTTATTCTAAACAAGCTCCTTTTGTTGTTACAAGCACTATTTTTCATGCAATAACCATGAAATTATCTTTTCTCTCCTTATTAACAACTCTATTCATCAAGAAGAAAATGTCCATATCTATACAGTTCATTCAATACAATCAAACAATGGGGTTCATGATCGTCACTAGGGTTTCTCATTGATGTTAATTGGTTGAATTCCAAAATAAACAATCCAACAGAACATTTCTGGTTTGGAACACTTGTCTTTTGGACCCAAACACACTTTTTGACACAATGATCATTAGATTAACATTTGTAACTAAATTACATAGTATATTAATTAAAACAAACATTTCGACGCACTATTGAAAATATAAATGTGTTTCGTTTCATCACCCAAAGGACTCATTCATCTTAGTTTGCGTTTCGTACTAATGTAAATTGGTTTATTTCCTAAATAATGAGTCCTTCTATTCATTTTATGCTAAACAAGATCCTTTTGTTGTTACAAGCACTATTTTTCATGCAATAACCATGAAATTATCTTTTGTCTCCTTATTAACAACTCTATTTATCATGAAGAAAATGTCCATATCTATACAATTCATTCAATACAATCAAACAATGGGGTTCATGATCTTCATTAGGGTTTCCTATTGATATTGATTGATTGAATTCCAAAATAAACAATCCAACAGAACATTTCTGGTTTGGACTACTTGTCTTTTGTACCCAAACACAGTTTTTGACACAATGATCATTAGATTAACATTTGTAAGTAAATTACATAGTATTATTAATTAAAAACAAAAATTTCGACGCACTATTGAAAATTTAAATGTGTTTAGTTTCATCACCCAAAGGACTCATTCATCTTAGTTTGCTTTTCGTACTAATGTGAATTGGTTTATTTCCTAAATAATGAGTCCTTCTATTCATTTTATGCTAAACAAGATCCTTTCGTTGTTACAAGCACTATTTTTCATGCAATAGCCATGAAATTATCTTTTGTCTCCTTATTAACAACTCTATTTATCAAGAAGAAAATGTCCATATCTATACAATTCATTCAATACAATCAAACAATGGGGTTCATGATCGTCATTAAGGTTTCCTATTGATGTTAATTGATTGAATTCCAAAATAAACAATCCAACAGAACATTTCTAGTTTGGAACACTTGTCTTTTGGACCCAAACACACTTTTTGACACAATGATCATTAGATTAACATTTCTAACTAAATTACATAGTTTATTAATTAATACAAACATGTCGATGCACTATTGAAAATTTAAATGTGTTTAGTTTCATCACCCAAAGAACTCATTCATCTTAGTTTGCTTTTCGTAATAATGTAAATTGGTTTTATTTCCTAAAAATAATGAGTCCATCTATTCATTTTATGCTAAACAAGATCCTTTTGTTGTTACAAGCACTATTTTTCATGCAATAACCATGAAATTATCTTTTGTCTCCTTATTAAAAACTCTATTTATCAAGAAGAAAATGCCATATCTATACAATTCATTCAATACAATCAAACAATATGGTTCATGATCTTCATTAGGGTTTCTTATTGATGTTAATTAGAAATTTAAATGTGTTTAGTTTCACCACCCAAAGGACTCATTCATCTTAGTTTGCTTTTCGTACTAATGTGAAGTGGTTTATTTCCGAAATAATGAGTCCTTCTATTCACTTTATGCTAAACACGACCCTTTTGTTGTTACAAGCACTAATTTTCTTGCAATAACCATGAAATTATCTTTTGTCTCCTTATTAACAACTCTATTTATCAAGAAGAAAATGTTCATATCTATAAAATTCTTTCAATACAATCAAACAATGGGGTTGATGATCGTCATTAAGGTTTCCTATTGATGTTAAGTGATTCAATTCCAAAATAAACAATCCAACAGAACATTTCTAGTTTGTAACACTTGTCTTTTGGACCCAAACACACTTTTTGACACAATGATCATTAGATTAACATTTCTAACTAAATTACATAGTTTATTAATTAATACAAACATGTCGATGCACTATTGAAAATTTAAATGTGTTTAGTTTCATCACCCAAAGAACTCATTCATCTTAGTTTTGCTTTTCGTACTAATGTAAATTGGTTTTTTCCTAAATAATGAGTCCTTTTATTTCATTTTATGCTAAAACAAGATCCTTTTGTTGTTACAAGCACTATTTTTCATGCAATAACCATGAAAATTATCTTTTGTCTCCTTATTAACAACTCTATTTATCAAGAAGAAAATGCCATATCTATACAATTCATTCAATACAATCAAACAATATGGTTCATGATCTTCATTAGGGTTTCTTATTGATGTTAATTGAAAATTTAAATGTGTTTAGTTTCATCACCCAAAGGACTCATTCATCTTAGTTTGCTTTTCGTACTAATGTGAAGTGGTTTTATTTCCGAAATAATGAGTCCTTCTATTCACTTTATGCTAAACACGACCCTTTTGTTGTTACAAGCACTATTTTTTGTTGCAATAACCATGAAATTATCTTTTTTGTCTCCTTATTAACAACTCTATTTATCAAGAAGAAAAATGTCCATATCTATACAATTCATTCAATACAATCAAACAATGTGGGTTCATGATCTTCATGAGATTTTCTTATTGATGTTAATTTGTTGAATTCCAAAATAAACAATCCAACAGAACATTTCTGATTTGGAACACTTGTCTTTTTGACCCAAAACACACTTTTTGACAAAATGATCATTAGATTAACATTTGTAACTAAATTACATAGTATAATTAATTAAAACAAACATGTCGACGCACTATTGAAAATTTTAATTGTGTTTAGTTTCATCACCCAAAGAACTCATTCATCTTAGTTTGCTTTTCGTACTAATGTGAATTGGTTTATTTCCTAAATAATGAGTCCTTCTATTCACTTTATGCTAAAAACAAGCTCCTTTTGTTGTTTACAAAGCACTATTTTTCATGCAATAACCATGAAATTATCTTTTCTCTCCTTATTAACAACTCTATTCATCAAGAAGAAAATGTCCATATCTATACAATTCATTCAATACAATCAAACAATGGGGTTCATGATCGTCACTAGGGTTTCTCATTGATGTTAATTGGTTTGAATTCCAAAATAAACAATCCAACAGAACATTTCTGGTTTGGGAACACTTGTCTTTTGGACCCCAAACACACTTTTTGACACAATGATCATTAGATTAACATTTGTAACTAAATAAATTTACATAGTATATTAATTAAAACAAAAACATTTGACGCACTATTGAAAATTATAAATGTGTTTCGTTTCATCACCCAAAGGACTCATTCATCTTAGTTTGCGTTTCGTACTAATGTAAATTGGTTTATTTCCTAAATAATGAGTCCTTCTATTCATTTTATGCTAAACAAGATCCTTTTGTTGTTACAAGCACTATTTTTCATGCAATAACCATGAAATTATCTTTTGTCTCCTTATTAACAACTCTATTTATCATGAAGAAAATGTCCATATCTATACAATTCATTCAATACAATCAAACAATGGGGTTCATGATCTTCATTAGGGTTTCCTATTGATATTGATTGATTGAATTCCAAAATAAACAATCCAACAGAACATTTCTGGTTTGGACTACTTGTCTTTTGTACCCAAACACAGTTTTTTGACACAATGATCATTAGATTAACATTTGTAAGTAAATTACATAGTATATTAATTAAAACAAAAATTTCGACGCACTATTGAAAATTTAAATGTGATTAGTTTCATCACCCAATGGAGGTTGTTCATCTACATTTCAAAAACTCATGAATC
>JBAPLH010001593.1:0-48886 GCA_037897445.1 Ceriops zippeliana
CTGTATTATTTCCAAACACATGTTTTTTGACTACATGTGATCAAGGGAAATTAAGCAATAAGCTAATTATGATAGACAACCTTGTATATTAATCAATATAAACAAGTCAAAAAAAACTATTAACACTTTAAATATATTCACATCCATCAACCAATGGAATCCTTCATCATGGTTTGCAATTCATTCTAAGGGTATGTGTTTTGAAATTCCAAAATAATTAGAGTTTGCAATCACCTCATTGCTCAATTAGGGGTTCTGTTTTTTTGTTGTTAGGTCTGTTTTTCATGCAACGAACCATGAAATGATCTTATGTGTCATTCGTAACAGCTTATATTCATTGTGAAAAACAATGCCCAATCATACCATTTATAAGATGAAGTCATCAAACCCAACAAATAATGCTGTCCTTGATCTTGAATTGCATTTCTTATTGATGTTGATTGGTTGAATTCCAAAAGAAAGAGTAGCTCCCATCTTTTTTGTTTATCAAGGCTCCTCTATCATTTCCCAAGCACAATTTTTGACACAGTGTGCATCATGAAATAAGCAAATATGGATAGACAACCTAGTATTATTAATCAATATAAACAAGTCATAAAAACCTATTAACACTCTAAAATCAATTTACATCCATCAACCAATGGAATCATTCATCTTGGTGTGTAATTCATTCTAAGGGTAATGTGTTGAAATTTCCAAAATAATTAGAGTTTGCAACCACCTCATGTAATTAGGGTTCTGTTTTTTGTTGTTAGGTCTGTTTTTCATGCAACGACCATGAAATGATCTTATGTGTCATTCGTAACAGCTATATTCATTGTGACAACAATGCCCATCAACCATTTATAAGATTAATTCATTCAAACCCAACAAATAATGCTGTCCTTGATCTTGAATGGCATTTCTTATTGATGTCAATTGGTTGAATTCCAAACGATAGAGTACCTCCCATATTTTTTGTTTATCAAGGCTCCTATATTATTTCCCAACACAATTTTTGATACAGTGATCATGAAATAAGCAAATATGGATAGATAACCGAGTATATTAATCAATATAAACAAGTCAAAAAACTATTAACACTCTAAATCTATTTACATCCATCAACCAATGGGATCATTCATCTTGGTTTGCAATTCATTCTAAGGTAATGTGGTGAAATTCCGAAATAATTAGAGTTTGGATTCACCTCATGCTAATTAGGGTTGTCTTTTTCTTGTTAGGACTGTTTTTCATGCATTGACCATGAAATGATCTTATGTGTCATTCGTAACAACTATATTCATTGTGTAAACAATGCCCATTAACCATTTATAAGATGAATTCATTCAAACCCAACAAATAATGCTGTCCTTGATCTTGAATCGCATTTCTTATTGATGTCGATTGGTTGAATTCCAAAAGATAGAGTAACTCCCATCTTTTTTTGTTTATTCAGTGCTCCTGTATTATTTCCAAAACACAAATTTTTGATACATTGATCATGAAATAACCAATTATTGATAGACAACCTAGTATATTAATCAATATAAACAAGTCAAAAAACTATTAACACTCTAAAATATATTTACATCCATCAACCAATGGGATTCATCATGGTTTGCAATTCATTCTAAGGTAATGTGTCGAAATTCCAAAATAATTAGAGTTTGCAATCACCTCATGCTAATTAGGGTTTTTTTTTTTCTTGCTAGGACCATTTTTCATGCAAACGACCATGAAATGATCTTATGTGTCATTCGTAACAAGTATATTCATGGTGAAAAACAATGCCCATCAACCATTTATAAGATGAATTCATTCAAACCCCAACAAATAACGCTGTCCTCGATCTTGAATAGCATTTCTTATTGATGTTGATTGGTTGAATTCCAAAAGAAAAGAGTACCTCCCATCTTTTTTTGTTTATCAAGGCTCCTCTATTATTTTCCCAACACAATTTTTGATACAGTGATCATGAAATAAGCAAATATGGATAGACAACCTAGTACATTAATCAATATAAACAAGTCAAAAAACTATTAACACTCTAAATCTATTTACATCCATCAACCAATGGAATCATTCATCTTGGTTTGCAATTCATTCTAATGTAAATGTGTTGAAAATTCCAAAATAATTAGAGTTCGCAATCACCTCATGCTAATTAGGGTTTTCTTTTTGTTGTTAGCATTGTTTTTCATGCAACGACCATGAAATGATCTTATGTGTCATTCGTAACAACTATCTTCATTGTAAAAATAATGCCCATCAACCATTTATAAGATGAATTCATTCAAACCCAACAAATAATGTTGTCCTTGATCTTGAATGGGCATTTCCTATTGATGTTGATTGGTTGAATTCCAAAACAAAGAGTAGCTCCCATCTTTTTTTGTTTATCAAGGCTCCTCTATTATTTCCCAGCACAATTTTTGACACAGTGATCATGAAATAAGCAAATATGGATAGACAACCTAGTATATATTAATCAATATAAACAAGTCATAAAACTAATTAACACTCTAAATCAATTTACATCCATCAACCAATGGAATCATTCATCATGGTGTGTAATTCATTCTAAGGTAATGTGTTGAAATTCCAAAAATAATTAGAGTTTCCAATCACCTCATGCTAATTAGGGTTCTGTTTTTGTTGTTAGGTCTGTTTTTCATGCAAACGACCATGAAATGATCTTATGTGTCATTCGTAACAGCTATATTCATTGTGACAACAATGCCCATCAACCATTTATAAGATTAATTCATTCAAACCCAACAAATAATGCTGTCCTTGATCTTGAATGGCATTTCTTATTGATGTCGATTGGTTGAATTCCAAAAGATAGAGTACCTCCAATATTTTTTGTTTATCAAGGCTCCTATATTATTTCCCAACACAATTTTTGATACAGTGATCATGAAATAAGCAAATATGGATAGATAACCGAGTATATTAATCAATATAAATAAGTCAAAAAACTATTAACACTCTAAATCTATTTACATCCATCAACCAATGGGATCATTCATCTTGGTTTGCAATTCATTCTAAAGTAATGTGGTGAAATTCCGAAATAATTAGAGTTTGGATTCACCTCATGCTAATTAGGGTTGTCTTTTTCTTGTTAGGACTGTTTTTCATGCACTGACCATGGAATGATCTTATGTGTCATTCGTAATAACTATATTCATTGTGTAAACAATGCCCATCAACCATTTATAAGATGAATTCATTCAAATCCAACAAATAATGCTGTCCTTGATCTTGAATGGCATTTCTTATTGATGTCGATTGGTTGAATTCCAAAAGATAGAGTAACTCCCATCTTTTTTGTTTATCAGTGCTCCTGTATTATTTCCAAACACAATTTTTGATACATTGATCATGAAATAACCAATTATTGATAGACAACCTAGTATATTAATCAATATAAACAAGTCAAAAAACTATTAACACTCTAAATCTATTTACATCCATCAACCAATTGAATCATTCTTCTTGGTTTGCAATTCATTCTAATGTAATGTGTTGAAATTCCAAAATAATTAGAGTTTCCAATCACCTCATGCTAATTAGGGTTCTTTTTTTTGTTGCTAGGACTATTTTATATGCAACGGCCATGAAATGATCTTATGTGTCATTCGTAGCAACTATATTCATGGTGAAAACAATGCCCATCAACCATATATAAGATGAATCCATTCAAACCCAACAAATCATGCTGTCCTTGATCTTGAATTGCATTTCTTATTGATGTTGCTTGGTTGAATTCCAAAACAAAGAGTACCTCCCATATTTTTTGTTTATCAAGGCTCCTGTATTATTTCCCAACACAATTTTTGATACAGTGATTATGAAATAAGCAAATATGGATAGACAACCGAGTATATTAATCAATATAAACAAGTCAAAAAACTATTAACACTCTAAATCTATTTACATCCATCAACAAATGGGATCATTCATCTTGGTTTGCAATTCATTCTAAGGTAATGTGGTGAAATTCCGAAATAATTAGAGTTTGGATTCACCTCATGCTAATTAGGGTTCTCTTTTTCTTGTTAGGACCGTTTTTCCTGCAACGACCATGAAATGATCTTATGTGTCATTCGTAACAACTATATTCATTGTGAAGACAATGCCCATCAACCATTTATAAGATGAATTCATTCAAACCCAACAAATAATGCTGTCCTTGATCTTGAATGGCATTTCTTATTGATGTTGATTGGTAGAATCCCAAAAGATAGAGCACCTCCCATCTTTTTTGTTTATCAAGGCTCCTGTATTATTTCCAAACACAAGTTTTGATACATTGATCATGAAATAAGCAATTATGGATGGACAACCTAGTATATTAATCAATATAAAGAAGTCAAAAAACTATTTACATCCATCAACCAATGGAATCATTCATCATGGTTTGCAAATGATTCTAAGGTAATGTGTTGAAATTCCAAAATAATTAGAGTTTGCAATCACCTCATGCTAATTAGGGTTCTTTTTTTGTTGCGAGGACCATTTTATATGCAATGACCATGAAATAATCTTATGTGTCATTCGTAAAAACTATATTCATGGAGAAAACAATGCCCATCAATCATTTATAAGCTGAATTCATTCAAACCCAACAAATAATGCTGTCCTTGATCTTGAATTGCATTTCTTATTGATGTTGATTGCTTGAATTCCAAAAGAAAGAGTAGCTTCCATCTTTTTTGTTTATCAAGGCTCCTCTATTATTTCCCAACACAATTTTTGACACAGTGATCATGAAATAAGCAAATATGGATAGACAACCTAGTATATTAATCAATATAAACAAGTCATAAAACTATTAACACTCTAAATCTATTTACATCCATCAACCAATGGAATCATTCATCTTGGTTTGCAATTCATTCTAAGGTAATGTGTTGAAATTCCAAAATAATTAGAGTTTGCAATCACCTTATGCTAATTAGGGTTCTCCTTTTTTTTTGTTAGGGCTGTTTTTCATGCAACGACAATGAAATGATCTTATGTGTCATTCGTAACAACTATTTTCATTGTGAAAACAATGCCCATCAACTGTCCTTGATCTTGAATGACATTTCTTATTGATGTCGATTGGTTGAATTCCAAAAGATAGAGTACCTCCCATATTTTTTGTTTATCAAGGCTCCTGTATTATTTCCCAACACAATTTTTGATACAGTTATCATGAAATAAGCAAATATGGTTAGACAACCGAGTATATTAATCAATATAAACAAGTCAAAAAACTATTAACACTCTAAATCTATTTACATCCATCAACCAATGGAATCATTCATCTTGGTTTGCAATTCATTCTAATGTAATGTGTTGAAATTCCAAAATAATTAGAGTTTGCAATCACCTCATGCTAATTAGGGTTCTCTTTTTGTTGTTAGCACTGTTTTTCATGCAAGGATCATCAAATGATCTTATGTGTCATTCGTAACAACTATCTTCATTCTAAAAATAATGCCCATCAACCATTTATCAGATGAATTCATTCATACCCAACAACTAATGCTGTCCTTGATCTTGAATTGCATTTCTTATTGATGTTGATTGGTTGAATTCCAAAAGAAAGAGTACCGCCCATCTTTTTTGTTTATCACGGCTCCTGTATTATTTCCAAACACAATTTTTGATACAGTGATCATGAGATAAGCAATTATGGATAGGCAACCTAGTATATTAATCAATATAAACAAGTCAAAAAACTATTAACACTCTAAATCTGTTTACATCCATCAACCAATGGAATCATTCATCATGGTTTGCAATTCATTATAAGGTAATGTGTTGAAATTCCAAAATAATTAGAGTTTGCAATCACCTCATGCTAATTAGGGTTCTTTTTTTGTTGCGAGGACTATTTTATATGCAATGACCATGAAATGATCTTATGTGTCATTCGTAACAACTATATTCATGGTGAAAACAATGCCCATCAACCATTTATAAGATGAATTCATTCAAACCCAACAAATAATGCTGTCCTTGATCCTGAATTGCATTTCTTATTGATGTTGATTGGTTGAATTCAAAAAGAAAGTGTACCTCCCATCTTTTTTGTTTATCAAGGTTCCTGTATTATTTTCGAACACAATTTTTGACAGAGTGATCATGAAATAAGCAAATATGGATTGACAACTTACTTTATTAATCAATATAAACAAGTCAAAAAACAATTAACACTCTAAATCTATTTACATCCATCAACCAATGGAATCATTCATCATGGTTTGCAATTTATTCTAAGGTAATGTGTTGAAATTCCAAAATAATTAGGGATTGCAATCACCTCATGCTAATTAGGCTTCTCCTTTTTTTTGTTAGGACTGTTTTTCATGCAACGACCATGAAATGATCTTATGTGTCATTCATAACAACTATATTCATTGTGAAAACAATGCCTATCAACCATTTATAAGATGAATTCATTCCAACCCAACAAATAATGCTGTCCTTGATCTTGAATGGCATTTCTTATTGATGTTGAGTGGTTGAATTCCAAAAGAAAGAGTGCCTCCCATCTTTTTTGTTTATCAAGGCTCCTGTATTATTTCCAAACACAATTTTTGATACAGTGATCATGAAATAAGCAATTATGGATAGACAACCTAGTATATTAATCAATATAAACAAGTCAAAAAACTATTAACACTCTAAATCTATTTACATCCATCAACCAATGGAATCATTCATCATGGTTTGCAATTCATTCTAAGGTAATGTGTTGAAATTCCAAAATAATTAGAGTTTGCAATCAGCTCATGCTAATTAGGGTTCTTTTTTGGTTGCTAGGACTGTTTTTCATGCAACGACCATGAAATGATCTTATGTGTCATTCGTAACAACTATATTCATGGTGAAAACAATGCCGATCAACCATTTATATGATGAATTGATTCAAACCCAACAAATAACGCTGTCCTTGATCTTGAATAGCATTTCTTATTGA
This sequence comes from Ceriops zippeliana, assembly GCA_037897445.1. Taxonomy (NCBI): domain Eukaryota; kingdom Viridiplantae; phylum Streptophyta; class Magnoliopsida; order Malpighiales; family Rhizophoraceae; genus Ceriops; species Ceriops zippeliana. The sequence continues at coordinate 6,962 of JBAPLH010001593.1, forward strand.
TGTTGATTGGTTGAATTCCAAAAGAAAGAGTACCTCCCATCTTTTTTGTTTATCAAGCCTCCTGTATTATTTCCCAACACAATTTTTGATACAGTGCTCATGAAATAAGCAAATATGGTTAGACAACCGAGTATATTAATCAATATCAACAAGTCAAAAAACTATTAACACTCTAAATCTATTTACATCCATCAACCAATGGAATCATTCATCTTGGTTTGCAATTCATTCTAAGGTAATGTGTTGAAATTCCAAAATAATTAGAGTTTGCAATCACCTCATGCTAATTAAGGTTCTGTTTTTGTTGTTAGGACTGTTTTTCATGCAACGACCATGAAATGATCTTATGTGTCATTCGTAACAACTATATTCATTGTGAAAACAATGGCTATCAACCATTTATAAGATGAATTCATTCATACCCAACAAATAATGCTGTCCTTGATCTTGAATTGCATTTCTTATTGATGTTGATTGGTTGAATTCCAAAACAAAGAGTACCGCCCATATTTTTTGTTTATCAAGGCTCCTGTATTATTTCCAAACACAATTTTTGATACAGTGATCATGAAATAAGCAATTATGGATAGGCAACCTAGTATATTAATCAATATAAACAAGTCAAAAAACTATTAACACTCTAAATCTATTTACATCCATCAACCAATGGAATCATTCATCTTGGTTTGTAATTCATTCTAATGTGATGTGTTGAAATTCCAAAATAATTAGAGTTTGCAATCACCTCATGCCATTTAGGGTTCTCTTTTTGTTGTTAGCAATGTTTTTCATGCAACGACCATGAAATGATCTTATGTGTCATTCGTAACAACTATATTCATTGTGAAAACAATGCCCATCAACCATTTATAAGATGAATTCATTCAAACCCAACAAATAATGCTGTCCTTGATCTTGAATGGCATTTCTTATTGATGTTGATTGGTAGAATCCCAAAAGATAGAGCACCTCCCATCTTTTTTGTTTATCAAGGCTCCTGTATTATTTCCAAACACAATTTTTGATACATTGATCATCAAATAAGCAATTATTGATAGACAACCTAGTATATTAATCAATATAAACAAGTCAAAAAACTATTAACACTCTAAATCTATTTACATCCATCAACCAATGGAATCATTCATCATTTTTTGCAAGTGATTCGAAGGCAATGTGTTGAAATTCCAAAATAATTAGAGTTTGCACTCACCTCATGCTAATTAGGGTTCTTTTTTTGTTGCGAGGACCATTTTATATGCAACGACCATGAAATGATCTTATGTGTCATTCGTAACAACTATATTCATTGTGAAAACAATGCCCATCAACCATTTATAAGATGAATTCATTCAAACCCAACAAATAATGCTGTCCTTGATCTTGAATGGCATTTCTTATTGATGTCGATTGGTTGAATTCCAAAAGATAGAGTAGCTCCCATCTTTTTTGTTTATCAAGGCTCCTGTATTATTTCCAAACACAATTTTTGATACATTGATCATCAAATAAGCAATTATGGATAGACAACCTAATATATTAATCAATATAAACAAGTCAAAAAACTATTAACACTCTAAATCTGATTACATCCATAAACCAATGGAATCATTCATCATGGTTTGCAATTCATTCTAAGGTAATGTGTTGAAATTCCAAAATAATTAAAGTTTGCAATCACCTCATGCTAATTAGGGTTCTTTTTTTGTTGCTAGGAATATTTTATATGCAACGACATGAAATGATCTTATATGTCATTCGTAACAACTATATTCATGGTGAAAACAATGCCGATCAACCATTTATAAGATGAATTCATTCAAACCCAACAAATAATGTTGTCCTTGATCTTGAATTGCATTTCTTATTGATGTTGATTGGTTGAATTCAAAAAGAAACTGTACCTCCCATCTTTTTTGTTTATCAAGGCTCATGTATTATTTCCCAACATAATTTTTGACACAGTGATCATGAAATAAGCAAATATGGATTGACAACCTACTATATTAATCAATATAAACAACTCAAAAAACTATTAACACTCTAAATCTATTTACATCCATCAACCAATGGAATCATTCATCTTGGTTTGCAATTCATTCTAAGGTAATGTGTTGAAATTCCAAAATAATTAGGGTTTGCAATCACCTCATGCTAATTAGGGTTCTCCTTTTTTTTGTTAGGACTGTTTTTCATGCAACGACCATGAAATGATCTTATGTGTCATTCGTAACAACTATATTCATTGTGAAAACAATGGCTATCAACCATTTATAAGATGAATTCATTCAAACACAACAAATAATGCTGTCCTTGATCTTGAATTGCATTTCTTATTGATGTTGATTGGTTGAATTCCAAAACAAAGAGTACCTCCCATCTTTTTTGTTTATCAAGGCTCCTCTATTATTTCCCAACACAATTTTTGACACAGTTATCATGAAATAAGCAAATATGGATAGACAACCTAGTATATTAATCAATATAAACAAGTCAAAAAACTATTAACACTCTAAATCTATTTACATCCATCAATCAATGGGATCATTCATCGTGGTTTCCAATTCATTCTATGGTATTGTGGTGAAATTCCGAAATAATTAGAGTTTGGATTCACCTCATGCTAATTAGGGTTCTCTTCTTCTTGTTAGGACTGTTTTTCATGCAACGACCATGAAATGATCTTATGTGTCATTCGTAACAACTATATTCATTGTGAAAACAATGCCTATCAACCATTTATAAGATGAATTCATTCAAACCCAACAAATAATGCTGTCCTTGATCTTGAATTGCATTTCTCATTGATGTTGATTGGTTGAATTCCAAAAGAAAGAGTAGCTCCCATCTTTTTTGTTTATTAAGGCTCCTTTATTATTTCCCAACACAATTTTTGACACGGTGACCTCTTTTAGTTCCAAGCTCATTTTTTCATACAGTGATCATGAAATAAACAATTGTGGATAGACAACCTAGAATATTAATCAATATAAACAAGCCTAAAAACTATTAATACTCTGAATCTATTTGCATCCATCAACCAAAGGAATCATTCATCATGGTTTACAATTCATTCTAATGTAATGTGTTGAAATTCCAAAATAATTAGAGTTTCCAATCAGCTCTTGCTAATTAGGCTTCTCTTTTGTTGCTAGGACTATTGTTCATGCAACAACCATGAAATGATCATATGTGTCATTCGTGACAACAATATTCATTATGAAAACAATGCCCATCAACCATTTCTAAGATGAATTCATTCAAACTGAACAAATAATGGAGTCCTTGATATTGAATTGTTTTTCTTTTTTATGTTGATTGGTTGAATTCCAAAAGAAAGAGTTCCTCCCATCTTTTTTGTTTATCGAGGCTCCTCTTTTAGTTCCAAGCACAATTTTTGATACAGTGATCATGAAATAAACAATTGTGGATAGACATCCTAGTATATTAATCAATATAAACAAGTCTAAAAACTATTAACACTCTGAATCTTTTTACATCCATCAACCAAAGGAATAATTCGTCATGGTTTGCAATTCATTCTAAAGTAATGTGTTGAAATTCCAAAATAATTAGTGTTTGCAATCACCTCTTGCTAATTAGGCTTCTCTTTTTGTTGCTAGGACTATTTTTCATGCAACGACCATGAAATGACCTTACGTGTCATTCGTCACAACTATAATCTTTGTGAAAACAATGCCATCAACCATTTATAAGATGAATTCATTCAAACCGAACAAATAATGGAGTCCTTGATATTCAATTGTTTATTTTTTTAAATTGATTGGTTGAATTCCAAAAGAAAGAGCACCTCCCATCTTTTTTGTTTATCGAGGCTCCTCTTTTAGTTCCAAGCACAATTTTTGATACAGTGATCGTGAAATAAACAATTGTGGATAGACATCCTAGTATATTAATCAATATAAACAAGTCTAAAACCTATTAACACTCTGAATCTATTTACATCCATCAACCAAAGCAATCATTCATCATATTTTGCAATTCATTCTAATGTAATGTGTTGAAATTCCAAAATAATTAGAGTTTCCAATCACCTCTTGCTAATTAGGCATCTCTTTTTGTTGCTAGGACTATTGTTCATGCAACGAGCACGAAAAGATCTTATGTGTCATTCGTGACAACAATATTCATTATGAAAGCAATGCCCATCAACCATTTATAAGATGAATTCATTCAAACCGAACAAATAATGGAGTTCGTAATCTTGAATTGCATTTCTTCTTGATATTGATTGGTTGAATTCCAAAAGAAAGAGTACCTCCCATCTTTTTTGTTTATCGAGGCTCCTCTTGTAGTTCCAAGCACAATTTTTGATAGAGTGATCATGAAATAAATAATTGTGGATAGAAAACCTAGAATATTAATCAATATAAACAAGTCTAAAAACTATTAACACTCTGAATCTATTTACATCCATCAACCAAAGGAATAATTCATCATGGTTTGCAATTCATTCTAAAGTAATTTGTTGAAATTCCAAAATAATTAGAGTTTGCAATCACCTCTTGCTAATTAGGCTTCTCTTTTTGTTGCTAGGACTATTTTTCATGCAACGACCATGAAATGACCTTATGTGTCATTCGTCACAACTATATTCTTTGTGAAAACAATGCCATGAACCATTTATAAGATGAATTCATTCAAACCCTGTAATAAAGTCCATAATCTTGAATTGCATTTATTCTTGATGTTGATTGGTGGAATTCCGAAAGAAAGAGTACCTCTCATATTTTTTGTTTATCAAGGCTCCTCTTTTTATTCTAAATACATTTTTTGATACAGTGATCATGAAATAAACAATTGTGGATACACAACCTAAAATATTAATCAATATAATCAAGTCTAAAAACTATTAAAACTCTGAATCTATTTACATCCATCAACCAAAGGAATCATTCATCATGGTTTGCAATTCATTCTAAGGTAATGTCTTGAAATTCCAAAATAATTAGAGTTTCCAATCACCTCTTGCTAATTAGGCTTCTCTTTTTGTTGCTAGGACGATTTTTCATGCAACGACCATTAAATGACCTTATGTGTCATTCGTCACAACTATATTCATTGTGAAAACAATGCCCATCAACCATTTATAAGATGAATTCATTGAAACCCATCAAATAATGGAGTCCGTAATCTTGAATTGCATTTCTTCTTGATATTGATTGGTGGAATTCCAAAAGAAAGAGTAACTCTCATATTTTTTGTTTATCAAGGCTCCTCTTTTCATTCTAAATGTATTTTTTGATACAGTGATGATGAAATAAACATTTATGCATAGACAACCTTGTATATTAATCAATGTAAACAAGTCTAAAAACTATTAGCACTCTAAATCTATTTACGTCCATCAACCAAAGGAATCATTCATCATGGTTTACAATTCATTCTAATGTAATGTGTTGACATTCCAAAATAATTATAGTTTCCAATCACCTCTTGCTAATTAGGCTTCTCTTTTGTTGCTAGGACTATTGTTCATGCAACAATCATTAAATGATCTTATGTGTCATTCGTGACAACAATATTCATTATGAAAACAATGCCCATCAACCATTTATAAGATGAATTCATTCAAACCGAAAAATAATGGAGTCCTTGATATTTTATCTTTTTTATGTTGATTGGTTGAATTCCAAAAGAAAGAGCACCTCCCATCTTTTTTGTTTATCCAGGCTCCTGTTTTAATTCGAAGCATAATTTTTGATACAGTGATCATGAAATAAACAATTGTGGATAGACATCCTAGTATATTAATCAATATAAACAAGTCTAAAAACTATTAACACTCTGAATCTCTTTACATCCTTCAACCAAAGGAATCATTCATCATGGTTTGCAATTCATTCTAATGTAATGTGTTGAAATTCAAAAATAATTAGAGTTTCCAATCACCTCTTGCTAATCAGGCATCTCTTTTTGTTGCTAGGACTATTGTTCACGCAACGACCACGAAATGATCTTATTTGTCATTCGTGACAACAATATTCATTATGAAAGCAATGCCTATCAACCATTTATAAGATGAATTCATTCAAACCGAACAAATAATGGAGTTCGTAATCTTGAATTGCATTTCTTCTTGATATTGATTGGTTGAATTCCAAAAGAAAGAGTACCTCCCATCTTTTTTGTTTATCGAGGCTCCACTTGTAGTTCCAAGCACAATTTTTGATATAGTGATCATGAAATAAATAATTGTGGATAGACAACCTAGAATATTAATCAATATAAACAAGTCTAAAAGCTATTAACACTCTGAATCTATTTACATCCATCAACCAAAGGAATTATTCATCATGGTTTGCAATTCATTCTAAAGTAATGTGTTGAAATTCCAAAATAATTAGAGTTTGCAATAACCTCTTGCTAATTAGGCTTCTCTTTTTGTTGCTAGGACTATTTTTCATGCAACGACCATGAAATGACCTTATGTGTCATTCGTCACAACTATATTCTTTGTGAAAACAATGCCATCAACCATTTATAAGATGAATTCATTCAAACCCAACAAATAATGGAGTCCATAATCTTGAATTGCATTTCTTCTTGATGTTGATTGGTGGAATTCCGAAAGAAAGAGTACCTCTCATATTTTTTGTTTATCAAGGCTCCTCTTTTTATTCTAAATATATTTTTTGATACAGTGATCATGAAATAAACAATTGTGGATAGACAACCTAAAATATTAATCAATATAATCAAGTCTAAAAACTATTAAAACTCTGAATCTATTTACATCCATCAACCAAAGGAATCATTCATCACGGTTTGCTATTCATTCAAAGGTAATGTGTTGAAATTCCAAAATAATTAGAGTTTCCAATCACCTCTTGCTAATTAGGCTTCTCTTTTTGTTGCTAGGACTATTTTTCATGCAACGACCGTGAAATGACCTTATGTGTCATTCGTGACAACAATATTCATTATGATAACAATGCCCATCAACCATTTATAAGATGAATTCATTCAAACCGAACAAATAATGGAGTCCTTGATATTGAATTGTTTTTCTTTTTTATGTTGATTGGTTGAATTCCAAAAGAAAGAGTTCCTCCCATCTTTTTTGTTTATCGAGGCTCCTCTTTTAGTTCCAAGCACAATTTTTGATACAGTGATCATGAAATAAACAATTGTGGATAGACATCCTAGTATATTAATCAATATAAACAAGTCTAAAAACTATTAACACTCTGAATCTTTTTACATCCATCAACCAAAGGAATAATTCATCATGGTTTGCAATTCATTCTAAAGTAATGTGTTGAAATTCCAAAATAATTAGTGTTTGCAATCACCTCTTGCTAATTAGGCTTCTCTTTTTGTTGCTAGGACTATTTTTCATGCAACGACCATGAAATGACCTTATGTGTCATTCGTCACAACTATATTCATTGTGAAAACAATGCCCATCAACCATTTATAAGATGAATTCATTGAAACCCAACAAATAATGGAGTCCGTAATCTTGAATTGCATTTCTTCTTGATATTGATTGGTGGAATTCCAAAAGAAAGAGTGCCTCTCATATTTTTTGTTTATCAAGGCTCCTCTTTTTATTCTAAATACATTTTTTGATACAGTGATGATGAAATAAACAATTGTGGATAGACAACCTAGTATATTAATCAATATAAACAAGTCTAAAAACTATTAACACTCTGAATCTATTTACATCCTTCAACAAAAGGAATCATTTATCATGGTTTGCAATTCATTCTATTGTATTGTGTTGAAATTCCAAAATAATTAGAGTTTCCAATCACCTCTTGCTAATTAGGCTTCTCTTTTTGTTGCTAGGACTATTTTTCATGCAACGACCATGAAATGACCTTATATGTCATTCGTGACAACTATATTCATTGTGAAAACAATGCCCATCAACCATTTATAAGTTGAATTCATTCAAACCGAAGAAATAATGGAGTTCGTAATCTTGAATTGCATTTCTTCTTGATATTGATTGGTTGAATTCCAAAAGAAAGAGTACCTCCCATCTTTTTTCTTTATCGAGGCTCCTCTTTTAGTTCCAAGCTCATTTTTTCATACAGTGATCATGAAATAAACAATTGTGGATAGACAACCTAGAATATTAATCAATATAAACAAGTCTAAAAACTATTAACACTCTTAATGCATTTGCATCCATCAACCAAAGGAATCATTCATCATGGTTTGCAATTCATTCTAAAGTAATGTGTTGAAATTCCAAAATAATTAGAGTTTCCAATCACCTCATGCTAATTAGGCTACTCTTTTTGTTACTAGGACTATTTTTCATGCCACGTCCATGAAATGACCTTATGTGTCATTCGTGGCAACTATATTCATTGTGAAAACAATGCCCATCAACCATTTATAAGATGAATTCATTGAAACCCAACAAATAATCGAGTCCATAATCTTGAATTGCATTTCTTCTTGATATTGATTGGTGGAATTCCAAAAGAAAGAGTGCCTCTCATATTTTTTCTTTATCAAGGCTCCTCTTTTCATTCTAAATACATTTTTTGATACAGTGACCATGAAATAAACATTTATGCATAGACAACTTAGTATATTAATCAATGTAAACAAGTCTAAAAGCTATTAGCACACTGAATCTATTTACATCCATCAACCAAATGAATCATTCATCATGGTTTGCAATTCATTCTATGGTAAAGTGTTGAAATTCTAAAATAATTAGAGTTTCGAATCACCTCATGCTAATTAGGTTCGCTTTTTGTTGCTAGGACTATTTTTCATGCAACAACCATGAAGTGATCTCATGTGTCATTCGTGACAACTATATTCATTGTGAAAACAATGCCCATCATCCATTTATAAGATGAATTCATTCAAACCGAACAAATAATGTAGTTCGTAATCTTGAATTGCATTTCTTCTTGATTTTGATTGGTTGAATTCCAAAAGAAAGAGTACCACCCATCTTTTTTCTTTAACGAGGCTCCTCTTTTAGTTCCAAGCTCATTTTTTCATACAGTGATCATGACATAAACAATTGTGGATAGACAACCTAGAATATTAATCAATATAAACAAGTCTAAAAACTATTAACACTCTGAATCTATTTACATGCATCAACAAAAATAATCATTCATCATGGTTTACAATTCATTCTAAGGTAATGTGTTGATTGGTCGAATTCCAAAAGAAAGACTACCTCTCATATTTTTTGTTTATCAAGGCTCCTCTTTTTATACTAAATACATTTTTTGATACAGTGATCATGAAATAAACAATTGTGGATAGACAACCTAAAATATTAATCAATATAAACAAGTCTAAAAACTATTAAAACTCTGAATCTATTTACATCCATCAACCAAAAGAATCATTCATCATGGTTTCCAATTCATTCTAAGGTAATGTGTTGAAATTCCAAAATAATTAGAGTTTCTAATCACCTCTTGCTAATTAGGCTTCTCTTTTTGTTGCTAGGACTATTTTTCATGCAACGACCATGAAATGATCTTATGTGTCATTCGTGACAACTATATTCATTGTGAAAACAATGCCCATCAACCATTTATAAGATGAATTCATTGAAACCCAACAAATAATGGAGTCCGTAATCTTGAATTGCATTTCTTCTTGATATTGATTGGTGGAATTCCAAAAGAAAGAGCACCTCTCATATTTTTTGTTTATCAAGGCTCCTCTTTTCATTCTAAATGTATTTTTTGATACAGTGATCATGAAATAAACATTTGTGCATAGACAACCTTATATATTAATCAATGTAAACAAGTCTAAAAACTATTAAAACTCTGAATCTATTTACATTCATCAACCAAAGGAATCATTCATCATGGTTTGCAATTCATTCTATGGTAAAGTGTTGAAATTCTAAAATAATTAGAGTTTCCAATCTCCTCATGCTAATTAGGGTTCTCTTTTTGTTGCTACGACTATTTTTCATGCAACGACCATGAAATGATCTTCTGTTTCGTTCGTAACAACTATATTCATTGCGAAAGCAATGCCCATCATCCATTTATAAGTGGGATTCATTTAAACCAAACAAATAATGCAGTCCTTGATATTGAATTGTTTTTCTTTTTTATGTTGACTGGTTGAATTCCAAAAGAAACAGTACCTCCCATCTTTTTCGTTTATCGAGGCTGATCTTTTGGTTCCAAGCACAATTTTTGATACAGTGATCATGAAATAAACAATTGAAGATAGACATCCTACTATATTAATCAATATAAACAAGTCTGAAAACTATTAACACTCTGAATCTTTTTACATCCATCAACCAAAGGAATAATTCGTCATGGTTTGCAATTCATTCTAAAGTAATGTGTTGAAAGTCTAAAATAATTAGTGTTTGCAATCACCTCTTGCTAATTAGGCTTCTCTTTTTGTTGCTAGGACTATTTTTCATCCAACGACCATGAAATGACGTTATGTGTCATTCGTCACAACTTTATTCATTGTGAAAACAATGCCCATCAACCATTTATAAGATGAATTCATTGAAACCCAACAAATAATGGAGTCTGTAATCTTGAATTGCATTTCTTCTTGATATTGATTGGTGGAATTCCAAAAGAAAGAGTACCTCTCATATTTTTTGTTTATCAAGGCTCCTCTTTTCATTCTAAATGTATTTTTTGATACAGTGATCATGAAATAAACATTTGTGCATAGACAACCTTGTGTATTAATCAATGTAAACAAGTCTAAAAACTATTAAAACTCTGAATCTATTTACATCCATCAACCAAAGGAATCATTCATCATGTTTTGCAATTCATTCTATGGTAAAGTGTTGAAATTCTAAAATAATTAGAGTTTCCAATCTCCTCATGCTAATTAGGGTTCTCTTTTTGTTGCTAGGACAATTTTTCATGCAACGACCGTGAAATGATCTTCTGTTTCGTTCGTAACAACTATATTCATTGCGAAAGCAATGCCCATCAACAATTTATGAGAGGAATTCATTTAAACCAAACAAATAATGCAGTCCTTGATATTGAATTGTTTTTCTTTTTTATGTTGATTGGTTGAATTCCAAAAGAAACAGTACCTCCCATCTTTTTGGTTTATCGAGGCTCCTCTTTTAGTTCGAAGCACATTTTTTGATACAGTGATGATGAAATAAACAATTGTGGATAGACAACCTAGTATATTAATCAATATAAACAAGTCTAAAAACTATTAACACTCTGAATCTATTTACATCCTTCAACCAAAGGAATCATTCATCATGGTTTGCAATTCATTCTAATGTAATGTGTTGAAATTCCAAAATAATTGGAGTTTCCAATCACCTCTTGCTAATTACGCTTCTCCTTTTGTTGCTAGGACTATTTTTCATGCAACGACCATGAAATGACCTTATGTGTTATTCGTCAGAACTATATTCATTGTGAAAACAATGCCCACCAACCATTTAGAAGATGAATTCATTGAAACCCAACAAATAATGGAGTCCGTAATGTTGAATTGCATTTCTTCTTGATGTTGATTGGTGGAATTCCAAAAGAAAGAGTACCTCTCATACTTTTTGTTTATCAAGGCTCCTCTTTTTTTTCTAAATACATTTTTTGATACTGTGATCGTGAAATAAACAATTGAGGATAGACAACCTAAAATGTTAATCAATATAAACAAGTCTAAAAACTGCTAAAACTCTGAATCTATTTACATCCATCAACCAAAGGAATCATTCATCATGGTTTGCAACTCATTCTAAGGTAATGTGTTGAAATTCCAAAATAATTAGAGTTTCTAATCACCTCTTGCTAATTAGGCTTCTCTTTTTGTTGCTAGGACTATTTTTCATGCAACGACCATAAAATGATCTTATGTGTCATTCGTGACAACTATATTCATTGTGAAAACAATGCCCATCAACCATTTATAAGATGAATTCATTGAAACCCAACAAATAATGGAGTTCGTAATCTTGAATTGCATTTCTTCTTGATATTGATTGGCGGAATTCCAAAAGAAAGACTACCTCTCATATTTTTTGTTTATCAAGGCTCCTCTTTTCATTCTAAATGTATTTTTTGATACAGTGATCATGAAATAAACATTTGTGCATAGCCAACCTTGTATATTAATCAATGTAAACAAGTATAAAAACTATTAGCACTCTGAATCTATTTACGTCCATCAACCAAAGGAATCATTCACCATGGTCTACAATTCATTCTAATGTAATGTGTTGAAATTCCAAAATAATTAGAGTTTACAATCACCTCTTGCTAATTAGGCTTCTCTTTTGTTGCTAGGACTATTGTTCATGCAACAACCATGAAATGATCTTATGTGTCATTCGTGACAACAATATTCATTATGAAAACAATGCCCATCAACCATTTATAAGATGAATTCATTCAAACCGAACAAATAATGGAGTCCTTGATATTCAATTGATTATCTTTTTTATGTTGATTGGTTGAATTCCAAAAAAAAAAGAGCACCTCCCATCTTTTTTGTTTATCGAGGCTCCTCTTTTAGTTCCAAGCACAATTTTTGATAAAGTGATCATGAAATAAACAATTGTGGATAGACATCCTAGTATATTAATCAATATAAACAAGTCTAAAAACTATTAACACTCTGAATCTATTTACATCCATCAACCAAAGGAATCATTCATCATGTTTTGCAATTCATTCTAATGTAATGTGTTGAAATTCCAAAATAATTAGAGTTTCCAATCCCCTCTTGCTAATTAGGCTTCTCTTTTTGTTGCTAGGACTATTGTTCATGCAACGACCATGAAAAGACCTTATGTGTCATTCGTGACAACTATATTCATTGTGAAAACAATGCCCATCAACCATTTATAAGATGAATTCATTCAAACCGAACAAATAATGGAGTTCGTAACCTTTAATTACATTTCTTCTTGATATTGATTGGTTGAATTCCAAAAGAAAGAGTACCTCCCATCTTTTTTCTTTATCGAGGCTCCTCTTTTAGTTCCAAGCGCATTTTTTCATACAGTGATCATGAAATAAACAATTGTGGATAGACAACCTAGAATATTAATCAATATAAACAAGTCTAAAAACAATTAACACTCTGAATGTATTTGCATCCATCAACCAAAGGAATCATTCCTCATGGTTTGCAATTCATTCTAAAGTAATGTGTTGAAATTCCAAAATAATTAGAGTTTCCAATCACCTCATGCTAATTAGGCTACTCTTTTTGTTACTAGGACTATTTTTCTTGCAACGACCATGAAATGACCTTATGTGTCATTCGTGACAACTTTATTCATTGTGAAAACAATGCCCATCAACCATTTATAAGATGAATTCATTGAAACCCAACAAATAATCGAGTCCATAATCTTGAATTGCATTTCTTCTTGATATTGATTGGTGGAATTCCAAAAGAAAGAGTGCCTCTCATATTTTTTCTTTATCAAGGCTCCTCTTTTCATTCTAAATACATTTTTTGATACAGTGACCATGAAATAAACATTTATGCATAGACAACCTAGTATATTAATCAATGTAAACAAGTCTAAAAGCTATTAGCACTCTGAATCTATTTACATAAATCAACCAAATGAATCCTTTATCATTGTTTGCAATTCATTCTATGGTAAAGTGTTGAAATTCTAAAATAATTAGAGTTTCGAATCACCTCATGCTACTTAGGTTCTCTTTTTGTTGCTAGGACTATTTTTCATGCAACAACCATGAAGTGATCTTATGTGTCATTTGTGACAACTATATTCTTTATGAAAACAATGCCCATCAACCATTTATAAGATGAATTCATTCAAACCGAACAAATAATGTAGTTCGTCATCTTGAATTGCATTTCTTCTTGATTTTGATTGGTTGAATTCCAAAAGAAAGAGTACCTCCCATCTTTTTTCTTTAACGAGGCTCCTCTTTTAGTTCCAAGCTCATTTTTTCATACAGTGATCATGAAATAAACAATTGTGGATAGACAACCTAGAATATTAATCAATATAAACAAGTCTAAAAACTATTAACACTCTGAATCTATTTACATGCATCAACCAAAAGTATCATTCATCATGGTTTACAATTCATTATAAGGTCATGTGTTAATTGGTCGAATTCCAAAAGAAAGAGTACCTCTCATATTTTTTCTTTATCAAGGCTCCTCTTTTTATTCTAAATACATTTTTTGATACAGTGATCATGAAATAAACAATTGTGGATAGACAACCTAAAATATTAATCAATATAGACAAGTCTAAAAACTATTAAAACTCTGAATCTATTTACATCCATCAACCAAAGGAATCATTCATCATGGTTTGCAATTCATTCTAAGGTAATGTGTTGAAATTCCAAAATAATTAGAGTTTCTAATCACCTCCTGCTAATTAGGCTTCTCTTTTTGTTGCTAGGACTATTTTTCATGCAACGACCATGAAATGATCTTATGTGTCATTCGTGACAACTATATTCATTGTGAAAACAATGCCCATCAACCATTTATAAGATGAATTCATTGAACCCTTCAAATAATGGAGTCCGTAATCTTGAATTGCATTTCTTCTTGATATTGATTGGTGGAATTCCAAAAGAAAGAGTAACTCTCATGTTTTTTGTTTATCAAGGCTCCTCTTTTCATTTGTGCATAGACAACCTTCTATATTAATCAATGTAAACAAGTCTAAAAACTATTAGCACTCTGAATCTATTTACGTCCATGAACCAAAGGAATCATTCATCATTGTTTACAATTCATTCTAATGTAATGTGTTGAAATTCCAAAATAATTAGAGTTTGCAATCACCTCTTGCTAATTAGTCTTCTCTTTTGTTGCTAGGACTATTGTTCATGCAACAACCATGAAATGATCTTATGTGTCATTCGTGACAACAATATTCATTATGAAAACAATGCCCATCAACCATTTCTAGGATGAATTCATTCAAACCGAACAAATAATGGAGTCCTTGATATTCAATTGTTTATCTTTTTTATGTTGATTGGTTGAATTCCAAAAGAAAGAGCACCTCCCATCTTTTTTGTTTATCGAGGCTCCTGTTTTAGTTCCAAGCACAATTTTTGATACAGTGATCTTAAAATAAACAATTGTGGATAGACATCCTAGTATATTAATCAATATAAACAAGTCTAAAAACTATTAACACTATGAATCTATTTACATCCTTCAACCAAAGGAATCATTCATCATGGTTTACAATTCATTCTAATGTAATGTGTCGAAATTCCAAAATAATTAGAATTTCCAATCACTTCTTGCTAATTAGGCTTCTCTTTTTGTTGCTAGGACTATTGTTCATGCAACGACCACGAAAAGATCTTATGTGTCATTCGTGATAACAATATTCATTATGAAAGCAATGCCCATCAACCATTTATAAGATGAATTCATTCAAACCGAACAAATAATGGAGTTCGTAATCTTGAATTGCATTTCTTCTTGATATTGATTGGTTGAATTCCATAAGAAAGAGTACCTCCCATCTTTTTTGTTTATCGAGGCTCCTCTTGTAGTTCCAAGCACAATTTTCGATATGGTGATCATGAAATAAATAATTGTGGATAGACAACCTAGAATATTAATCAATATAAACAAGTCTAAAAACTATTAACACTCTGAATCTATTTACATCCATCAACCAAAGGAATAATTCATCATGGTTTGCAATTCATTCTAAAGTAATGTGTTGAAATTCCAAAATGATTAGAGTTTGCAATCACCTCTTGCTAATTAGGCTTCTCTTTTTGTTGCTAGGACTATTTTTCATGCAACGACCATGAAATTACCTTATGTGTCATTCGTCACAACTATATTCTTTGTGAAAACAATGCCATCAACCATTTATAAGATGAATTCATTCAAACCCAACAAATAATGGAGTCCATAATCTTGAATTGCATTTCTTCTTGATGTTGATTGGTGGAATTCCGAAAGAAAGAGTACCTCTCATATTTTTGGTTTATCAAGGCTCCTCTTTTTATTCTAAATACATTTTTTGATACAGTGATCATGAAATAAACAATTGTGGATAGACAACCTAAAAATATTAATCAATATATAAACAAGTCTAAAAACTATTAAAACTCTGAATCTATTTACATCCATCAACCAAAGGAATCATTCATCACGGTTTACTATTCATTCTAAGGTAATGTGTTGAAATTCCAAAATAATTAGAGTTTCCAATCACCTCTTGCTAATTAGGCTTCTCTTTTTTTGTTGCTAGGACTATTTTTCATGCAACGACCATGAAATGACCTTATGTGTCATTCGTGACAACTATATTTTATTGTGAAAACAATGCCCATCAACCATTTATAAGATGAATTCATTCAAACCCAACAAATAATGGAGTCCATAATCTTGAATTGCATTTCTTCTTGATGTTGATTGGTGGAATTCCAAAAGAAAGAGGAGCTCTCATATGTTTTGTTTATCAAGGCTACTCTTTTCATTCTAAATACATTTTTTGATACAGTGACCATGAAATAAACATTTGTGCATAGATAACCTAGTATATTAATCAATGTAAACAAGTCTAAAAGCTATTAGCACTCTGAATCTATTTACATCCATCAACCAAAGGAATCATTCATCATGGTCGCAATTCATTCTATGGTAAAGTGTTGAAATTCTAAAATAATTAGAGTTTCCAATCTCCTCATGCTAATTAGGGTTCCCTTTTTGTTGCTAGGACTATTTTTCATGCAACGACCATGAAATGATCTTCTGTTTCGTTCGTAACAACTATATTCATTGCGAAAGCAATGCCCATCAACCATTTATAAGATGAATTCGTTCAAACCGAACAAATAATGGTGTTCGTAATCTTGAATTGCATTTCTTCTTGATATTGATTGGTTGAATTCCAAAAGAAAGAGTACCTCCCATCTTTTTTCTTTAACGAGGCTCCTCTTTTAGTTCCAAGCACAATTTTTGATACAGTGATCATGAAATAAACAATTGTGGATAGACATCCTAGTATATTAATCAATATAAACAAGTCTAAAAACTATTAACACTCTGAATCTATTTACATCCATCAACCAAAGGAATCATTCATCATGTTTTGCAATTCATTCTAATGTAATGTGTTGAAATTCCAAAATAATTAGAGTTTCCAATCCCCTCTTGCTAATTAGGCTTCTCTTTTTGTTGCTAGGACTATTGTTCATGCAACGACCATGAAAAGACCTTATGTGTCATTCGTGACAACTATATTCATTGTGAAAACAATGCCCATCAACCATTTATAAGATGAATTCATTCAAACCGAACAAATAATGGAGTTCGTAACCTTTAATTACATTTCTTCTTGATATTGATTGGTTGAATTCCAAAAGAAAGAGTACCTCCCATCTTTTTTCTTTATCGAGGCTCCTCTTTTAGTTCCAAGCGCATTTTTTCATACAGTGATCATGAAATAAACAATTGTGGATAGACAACCTAGAATATTAATCAATATAAACAAGTCTAAAAACAATTAACACTCTGAATGTTTTTGCATCCATCAACCAAAGGAATCATTCCTCATGGTTTGCAATTCATTCTAAAGTAATGTGTTGAAATTCCAAAATAATTAGAGTTTCCAATCACCTCATGCTAATTAGGCTACTCTTTTTGTTACTAGGACTATTTTTCTTGCAACGACCATGAAATGACCTTATGTGTCATTCGTGACAACTTTATTCATTGTGAAAACAATGCCCATCAACCATTTATAAGATGAATTCATTGAAACCCAACAAATAATCGAGTCCATAATCTTGAATTGCATTTCTTCTTGATATTGATTGGTGGAATTCCAAAAGAAAGAGTGCCTCTCATATTTTTTTCTTTATCAAGGCTCCTCTTTTCATTCTAAATACATTTTTTTGATACAGTGACCATGAAATAAACATTTATGCATAGACAACCTAGTATATTAATCAATGTAAACAAGTCTAAAAGCTATTAGCACTCTGAATCTATTTACATAAATCAACCAAATGAATCCTTTATCATTGTTTGCAATTCATTCTATGGTAAAGTGTTGAAATTCTAAAATAATTAGAGTTTCGAATCACCTCATGCTACTTAGTTTCTCTTTTTTGTTGCTAGGACTATTTTTCATGCAACAACCATGAAGTGATCTTATGTGTCATTTGTGACAACTATATTCTTTATGAAAAACAATGCCCATCAACCATTTATAAGATGAATTCATTCAAACCGAACAAATAATGTAGTTCGTCATCTTGAATTGCATTTCTTCTTGATTTTGATTGGTTGAATTCCAAAAGAAAGAGTACCTCCCATCTTTTTTCTTTAACGAGGCTCCTCTTTTAGTTCCAAGCTCATTTTTTCATACAGTGATCATGAAATAAACAATTGTGGATAGACAACCTAGAATATTAATCAATATAAACAAGTCTAAAAACTATTAACACTCTGAATCTATTTACATGCATCAACCAAAAGTATCATTCATCATGGTTTACAATTCATTATAAGGTCATGTGTTAATTGGTCGAATTCCAAAAGAAAGAGTACCTCTCATATTTTTTGTTTATCAAGGCTCCTCTTTTTATTCTAAATACATTTTTTGATACAGTGATCATGAAATAAACAATTGTGGATAGACAACCTAAAATATTAATCAATATAGACAAGTCTAAAAACTATTAAAAACTCTGAATCTATTTACATCCATCAACCAAAGGAATCATTCATCATGGTTTGCAATTCATTCTAAGGTAATGTGTTGAAATTCCAAAATAATTAGAGTTTCTAATCACCTCCTGCTAATTAGGCTTCTCTTTTTGTTGCTAGGACTATTTTTTCATGCAACGACCATGAAATGATCTTATGTGTCATTCGTGACAACTATATTCATTGTGAAAACAATGCCCATCAACCATTTATAAGATGAATTCATTGAACCCTTCAAATAATGGAGTCCGTAATCTTGAATTGCATTTCTTCTTGATATTGATTGGTGGAATTCCAAAAGAAAGAGTAACTCTCATGTTTTTTGTTTATCAAGGCTCCTCTTTTCATTTGTGCATAGACAACCTTCTATATTAATCAATGTAAACAAGTCTAAAAACTATTAGCACTCTGAATCTATTTACGTCCATGAACCAAAGGAATCATTCATCATTGTTTACAATTCATTCTAATGTAATGTGTTGAAATTCCAAAATAATTAGAGTTTGCAATCACCTCTTGCTAATTAGTCTTCTCTTTTGTTGCTAGGACTATTGTTCATGCAACAACCATGAAATGATCTTATGTGTCATTCGTGACAACAATATTCATTATGAAAACAATGCCCATCAACCATTTCTAGGATGAATTCATTCAAACCGAACAAATAATGGAGTCCTTGATATTCAATTGTTTATCTTTTTTATGTTGATTGGTTGAATTCCAAAAGAAAGAGCACCTCCCATCTTTTTTGTTTATCGAGGCTCCTGTTTTAGTTCCAAGCACAATTTTTGATACAGTGATCTTGAAATAAACAATTGTGGATAGACATCCTAGTATATTAATCAATATAAACAAGTCTAAAAACTATTAACACTATGAATCTATTTACATCCTTCAACCAAAGGAATCATTCATCATGGTTTTCAATTCATTCTAATGTAATGTGTCGAAATTCCAAAATAATTAGAATTTCCAATCACCTCTTGCTAATTAGGCTTCTCTTTTTGTTGCTAGGACTATTGTTCATGCAACGACCACAAAAAGATCTTATGTGTCATTCGTGATAACAATATTCATTATGAAAGCAATGCCCATCAACCATTTATAAGATGAATTCATTCAAACCGAACAAATAATGGAGTTCGTAATCTTGAATTGCATTTCTTCTTGATATTGATTGGTTGAATTCCATAAGAAAGAGTACCTCCCATCTTTTTTGTTTACCGAGGCTCCTCTTGTAGTTCCAAGCACAATTTTCGATATGGTGATCATGAAATAAATAATTGTGGATAGACAACCTAGAATATTAATCAATATAAACAAGTCTAAAAAACTATTAACACTCTGAATCTATTTACATCCATCAACCAAAGGAATAATTCATCATGGTTTGCAATTCATTCTAAAGTAATGTGTTGAAATTCCAAAATGATTAGAGTTTGCAATCACCTCTTGCTAATTAGGCTTCTCTTTTTGTTGCTAGGACTATTTTTCATGCAACGACCATGAAATTACCTTATGTGTCATTCGTCACAACTATATTCTTTGTGAAAACAATGCCATCAACCATTTATAAGATGAATTCATTCAAACCCAACAAATAATGGAGTCCATAATCTTGAATTGCATTTCTTCTTGATGTTGATTGGTGGAATTCCGAAAGAAAGAGTACCTCTCATATTTTTTGTTTATCAAGGCTCCTCTTTTTATTCTAAATACATTTTTTGATACAGTGATCATGAAATAAACAATTGTGGATAGACAACCTAAAATATTAATCAATATAAACAAGTCTAAAAACTATTAAAACTCTGAATCTATTTACATCCATCAACCAAAGGAATCATTCATCACGGTTTACTATTCATTCTAAGGTAATGTGTTGAAATTCCAAAATAATTAGAGTTTCCAATCACCTCTTGCTAATTAGGCTTCTCTTTTTGTTGCTAGGACTATTTTTCATGCAACGACCATGAAATGACCTTATGTGTCATTCGTGACAACTATATTTATTGTGAAAACAATGCCCATCAACCATTTATAAGATGAATTCATTCAAACCCAACAAATAATGGAGTCCATAATCTTGAATTGCATTTCTTCTTGATGTTGATTGGTGGAATTCCAAAAGAAAGAGGAGCTCTCATATGTTTTGTTTATCAAGGCTACTCTTTTCATTCTAAATACATTTTTTGATACAGTGACCATGAAATAAACATTTGTGCATAGATAACCTAGTATATTAATCAATGTAAACAAGTCTAAAAGCTATTAGCACTCTGAATCTATTTACATCCATCAACCAAAGGAATCATTCATCATGGTCGCAATTCATTCTATGGTAAAGTGTTGAAATTCTAAAATAATTAGAGTTTCCAATCTCCTCATGCTAATTAGGGTTCCCTTTTTGTTGCTAGGACTATTTTTCATGCAACGACCATGAAATGATCTTCTGTTTCGTTCGTAACAACTATATTCATTGCGAAAGCAATGCCCATCAACCATTTATAAGATGAATTCGTTCAAACCGAACAAATAATGGTGTTCGTAATCTTGAATTGCATTTCTTCTTGATATTGATTGGTTGAATTCCAAAAGAAAGAGTACCTCCCATCTTTTTTCTTTATCGAGGCTCCTCTTTTAGTTCCAAGCTCATTTTTTCATACAGTGATCATGAAATAAACAATTGTGGATAGACAACCTAGAATATTAATCAATATAAACAAGTCTAAAAACTATTAGCACTGTGAATCTATTTACATCCATCAACCAAAGGAATCATTCATCATGGTTCGCAATTCATTCTATGGTAAAGTGTTGAAATTCTAAAATAATTAGAGTTTCCAATCTCCTCATGCTAATTAGGGTTCCCTTTTTGTTGCTAGGACTATTTTTCATGCAACGACCATGAAATGATCTTCTGTTTCGTTCGTAACAACTATATTCATTGCGAAAGCAATGCCCATCAACCATTTTTAAGATGAATTCGTTCAAACCGAACAAATAATGGAGTTCGTAATCTTGAATTGCATTTCTTCTTGATATTGATTGGTTGAATTCCAAAAGAAAGAGTACCTCCCATCTTTTTTCTTTATTGAGGCTCCTCTTTTAGGTCCAAGCTCATTTTTTCATACAGTGATCATGAAATAAACAATTGTGGATAGACAACCTAGAATATTAATCAATATAAACAAGTCTAAAAACTATTAACACTCTGAATCTATTTGCATCCATCAACCAAAGAAACACTACGTCCCATCTTTTTGGTTTATCCAGGCTCCTCTTTTAGTTCCATGCTCATTTTTTGATACAGTGATGATGAAATAAACAATTGTGGATAGACAACCTAGTATATTAATCAATATAAACAAGTCTAAAAACTATTAACACTCTGAATCTATATACATCCTTCAACCAAAGGAATCATTCATCAGGGTTTGCAATTGATTCTAATGTAATGTGTTGAAATTCCAAAATAATTAGAGTTTCCAATCACCTCTTGCTAATTAGGCTTCTCTTTTTGTTGCTAGGACTATTTTTCATGCAACGACCATGAAATGACCTTATGTGTCATTCGTGACAACTATATTCATTGTGAAAACAATGCCCATCAACCATTTATAGGATGAATTCATTCAAACCCAACAAATAATGGAGTCCATAATCTTGAATTGCATTTCTTCTTGATGTTGATTGGTTGAATTCCAAAAGAAAGAGTAGCTCTCATATTTTTTGTTTATCGAGGCTCCTCTTTTAGTTCCAGGCTCATTTTTTCATACAGTGACCATGAAACAAACAATTGTGGATAGACAACCTAGAATATTAATCAATATAAACAAGTCGAAAAACTATTAACACCCGGAATCTATTTGCATCCATCAACCAAAGGAATCATTCATCATGGTTTGCAATTCATTCTAATGTAATGTGTTGAAATTCCAAAATAAGTAGAGTTTCCAATCACCTCTTGCTAATTAGGCTTCTCTTTTTGTTGCTAGGACTATTTTTCATGCAATGACCATGAAATGACCTTATGTGTCATTCGTGACAACTATATTCATTGTGAAAACAATGCCCATCAACCATTTATAAGATGAATTCATTCAAACCCAACAAATAATCGATTCCGTAATCTTGAATTGCATTTCTTCTTGATATTGATTGGTGGAATTCCAAAAGAAAGAGTGCCTCTCATATTTTTTCTTTTTCAAGGCTCCTCTTTTCATTCTAAATACATTTGTTGATACAGTGACCATGAAATAAACATTTTTGCATAGACAACCTAGTATATTAATCAATGTAAACAAGTCTAAAAGCTATTAGCAGTCTGAATCTATTTACATCCATCAACCAAAGGAATCATTCATCATGGTTTGCAATTCATTCTATGGTAAAGCGTTGAAATTCTAAAATAATTAGAGTTTCGAATCACCTCATGCTAATTAGGTTCTCTTTTTGTTTCTAGGACTATTTTTCATGCTATGACCATAAAATGATCTTCTGTTTCATTCGTAACAACTATATTCATTGCGACAGCAATGCCCATCAACCATTTATAAGAGGAATTCATTAAAACTAAACAACTAATACTGTCCTTGATATTGAATTGTTTTTCTTTTTTATGTTGATTGGTTGAATTCCAAAAAGAGTACCTCCCATCTTTTTTGTTTATCGAGGCTCCTCTTTTAGTTCCAAGCACAATTTTTGATACAGTGATCATGAAATAAACAATTGTGGATAGACAACCTAGTATATTAATCAATATAAACAAGTCTAAAAACTATTAACACTCTGAATCTATTTACATCCATCAGCCAAAGGAATAATTCATCATGGTTTGCAATTCATTCCAAAGTAATGTGTTGAAATTCCAAAATAATTAGAGTTTCCAATCACCTCTTGCTAATTAGGCTTCTCTTTTTGTTGCTAGGACTATTTTTCATGCAACGACCATGAAATGACCTTATGTGTCATTCGTGACAACTATATTCATTGTGAAAACAATGCCCATCAACCATTTATAAGATGAATTCATTCAAACCCAACAAATAATGGAGTCCATAATCTTGAATTGCATTTCTTTTAATGTTGGTTGGTGGAATTCCGAAAGAAAGAGTAGCTCTCATATTTTTTGTTTATCAAGGCTCTTCTTTTTATTCTAAATACATTTTTGGATACAGAGATCATGAAATAAACAATTGTGGATAGACAACCTAGAATATTAATCAATATAAACAAGTCGAAAAACTATTAAAACTCTGAATCTATTTACATCCATCAACCAAAAGAATCATTCATCATGGTTTGCAATTCATTCTATGGTAATGTGTTGAAATTCCAAAATAATTAGAGTTTCCAATCACCTCTTGCTAATTAGGCTTCTGTTTTTGTTGCTAGGACTATTTTTCATGCAACGACCCCGAAATGATCTTATGTGTCATTCGTGACAACTATATTCATTGTGAAAACAATGCCCATCAACCATTTATAAG
The DNA here is from genome assembly GCA_037897445.1 of Ceriops zippeliana. NCBI lineage: Eukaryota > Viridiplantae > Streptophyta > Magnoliopsida > Malpighiales > Rhizophoraceae > Ceriops > Ceriops zippeliana. Next base: position 31,135 of record JBAPLH010001593.1, read on the forward strand.
ATGAATTCATTGAAACCCAACAAATAATGGAGTCCGTAATCTTGAATTGCATTTCTTCTTGATATTGATTGGTGGAATTCCAAAAGAAAGAGTACCTCTCATATTTTTTGTTTATCAAGGCTCCTCTTTTCATTCTAAATGTATTTTTTGATACAGTGATCATGAAATAAATATTTGTGCATAGACAACCTTGTATATTAATCAATGTAAACAAGTCTAAAAGCTATTAGCAATCTGAATCTATTTACATCCATCGACCAAAGGAATCATTCATCATGGTTTGCAATTCATTCTATGGTAAAGTGTTGAAATTCTAAAATAATTAGAGTTTCGAATCACCTCATGCTAATTAGGTTCTCTTTTTGTTGCTAGGACTATTTTTCATGCAATGACCATGAAATGATCTTCTGTTTCATTCGTAACAACTATATTCATTGCGAAAGCAATGCCCATCAACCATTTATAAGAGGAATTCATTTAAACCAAACAAATAATGCAGTCCTTGATATTGAATTGTTTTTCTTTTTTATGTTGATTGGTTGAATTCCAAAAGAAAGTGTACCTCCCATCTTTTTTGTTTATCGAGGCTCCTCTTTTAGTTCCAAGCACAATTTTTGATACAGTGATCATGAAATAAACAATTGTGGATAGACAACCTAGTATATTAATCAATATAAACAAGTCTAAAAACTATTAACACTCTGAATCTATTTACATCCATCAACGCAAGGAATCATTCATCATGGTTTACAATTCATTCTAATGTAATGTGTTGAAATTCCAAAATAATTAGAGTTTCCAATCACTTCTTGCTAATTGGGGTTCTATTTTTGTTGCTAGGACTATTTTTCATGCAACGACCATGAAATGATCTTCTGTTTCATTCGTAACAACTATATTCATTGCGAAAGCAATGCCCATCCACCATTTATGAGAGGAATTCATTTAAACCAAACAAATAATGCCGTCCTTGATATTGAATTGTTTTTCTTGTTTATGTTCATTGGTTGAATTCCGAAAGAAAGAGTACCTCTCATATTATTTGTTTTTCAAGGCTCCTCTTTTATTTCCGAATACATTTTCTGATATAGTGATCACGAAAAAAACAATTGTGGATAGACAACCTAGAATATTAATCAATATAAACAAGTCTAAAAACTATTAACACTCTGAATCTATTTACATCCATCAACCAAAGGAATAATTCATCATGGTTTGCAATTCATTCTAAAGTGATGTGTTGAAATTCCAAAATAATTAGAGTTTCCAATCACCTCTTGCTAATTAGGCTTCTCTTTTTGTTGCTAGGACTATTTTTCATGCAACGACCATGAAATGACCTTATGTGTCATTCGTGACAACTATATTCATTGTGAAAACAATGCCCATCAACCATTTATAAGATGAATTCATTCAAACCCAACAAATAATCGATTCCGTAATCTTGAATTGCATTTCTTCTTGATATTGATTGGTGGAATTCCAAAAGAAAGAGTGCCTCTCATATTTTTTCTTTATCAAGGCTCCTCTTTTCATTGTAAATACATTTTTTGATACAGTGACCATGAAATAAACATTTGTGCATAGACAACCTAGTATATTAATCAATGTAAACAAGTCTAAAAGCTATTAGCACTCTGAATCTATTTACATCCATCAACCAAAGGAATCATTCATCATGGTTTGCAATTCATTATATGGTAAAGTGTTGAAATTCTAAAACAATTAGAGTTTCGAATCACCTCATGCTAATTAGGTTCTCTTTTTGTTGCTAGGACTATTTTTCATGCAATGACCATGAAATGATCTTCTGTTTCATTCGTAACAACTATATTCATTGCGAAAGCAATGCCCATCAACCATTTATAAGAGGAATTCAGTTAAACCAAACAAATAATGCAGTCCTTGATATTGAATTGTGTTTCTATTTTATGTTGATTAGTTGAATTCCAAAAGAAAGAGTACCTCCCATCTTTTTTGTTTATCGAGGCTCCTCTTTTAGTTCCAAGCACAATTTTTGATACAGTGACCATGAAATAAACATTTGAGCATAGACAACCTAGTATATTAATCAATGTAAACAAGTCTAAAAACTATTAACACTCTGAATCTATTTACATCCATCAACCAAAGGAATCATTCATCATGGTTTACAATTCATTCTAATGTAATGTGTTGAAATTCCAAAATAATTAGAGTTTCCAATCACTTCTTGCTAATTAGGGCTCTCATTTTGTTGCTAGGACTATTTTTCATGCAACGACCATGAAATGATCTTCTGTTTCATTCGTAACAACTATATTCATTGCGAAAGCAATGCCCATCCACCATTTATGAGTGGAATTCATTTAAACCAAACAAATAATGCAGTCCTTTATATTGAATTGTTTTTCTTTTTTATGTTGATTGGTTGAAATCCGAAAGAAAGAGTACCTCTCATATGTTTTGTTTTTCAAGCCTCCTCTTTTATTTCCAAATACATTTTCTGACATACTGATCATGAAATAAACAATTATGGACAGACAACCTAGAATATTAATGAATAAAAACAAGTCTAAAAACTATTAATACTCTGAATCTATTTACACCCATCAACCAAAGGAAAAATTCATCATTGTTTGCTATTCATTCTAAAGTAATGTGTTGAAATTCCAAAATAATTAGAGTTTCCAATCACCTCTTGCTAATTAGGCTTCTCTTTTTGTTGCTAGGACTATTTTTCATGCAACGACCATGAAATGACCTTATGTGTCATTCGTGACAACTATATTCATTGTGAAAACAATGCCCATCGACCATTTATAAGATGAATTCATTCAAACCCAACAAATAATGGAGTCCATAATCTTGAATTGCATGTCTTTTTGATGTTGATTGGTGGAATTCCGAAAGAAAGAGTACCTCTCATATTTTTTGTTTATCTAGGCTCCTCTGTTTATTCTAAATACATTTTTGGATACAGTGATCATGAAATAAACAATTGTGGATAGACAACCTAGAATATTAATCAATATAAACAAGTCGAAAAACTATTAAAACTCTGAATCTATTTACATCCATCAACCAAAGGAATCATTCATCATGGTTTGCAATTCATTCTAAGGTAATGTGTTGAAATTCCAAAATAATTAGAGTTTCCAATCACCTCTTGCTAATTAGGCTTCTCTTTTTGTTGCTAGGACTATTTTTCATGCAACGACCATGAAATGATCTTATGTGTCATTCGTGACAACTATATTCATTGTGAAATCAATGCCCATCAACCATTTATAAGATGAATTCATTCAAACCCAACAAATAATGGAGTCCGTAATCTTGAATTGCATTTCTTCTTGATATTGATTGGTGGAATTCCAAAAGAAAGAGTGCCTCTCATATTTTTTGTTTATCAAGGCTCCTCTTTTCTTTCTAAATACATTTTTTGATACAATGACCATGAAATAAACATTTGTGCATAGACAACCTAGTATATTAATCCATGTAAACATGTCTAAAAGCTATTAGCACTCTGAATCTATTTACATCCATCGACCAAAGGAATCATTGATTGTGGTTTGCAATTCATTCTATGGTAAAGTTTTGAAATTCTAAAATAATTAGAGTCTCCAATCACCTCATGCTAATTAAGATTCTCTTTTTGTTGCTAGGACTATTTTTCATGCAACGACCATGATATGATCTTCTATTTTATTCGTAACAACTATATTCATTGCGAAAGCAATGCCCATCAACCATTTATAAGATGAATTCAATCAAACCGAACAAATAATGGAGTCCTTGATATTGAATTGTTTATCTTTTTTATGTTGATTGGTTGAATTCCAAAAGAAAGAGTACCTCCCATATTGTTTGTTTATCGAGGCTCCTCTTTTAGTTCCAAGCACATTTTTTGATACAGTGATCATGAAATAAACAATTGTGGATAGACAACCTAGTATATTAATCAATATAAACAAGTTTAAAAACTATTAACAATCTGAATCTATTTACATCCATCAACCAAAGGAATCATTCATCATTGTTCGCAATTCATTCTAATGTAATGTGTTGAAATTCCAAAATAATTAGAGTTTCCAATCACCTCTTGCTAATTAGGCTTCTCTTTTTGTTGATAGGACAATTTTTCATGCAAAGACCGGGAAATGATCTTATGTGTCGTTCGTGACAACTATATTCATTGTGAAAACAATGCCCATCAACCATTTATAAGATGAATTCATTCAAACCCAACAAATAATGGAATCTGTAATCTTGAATTGCATTTTTTCTTGATATTGATTGGTGGAATTCCAAAACAATGAGTACCTCTCATATTTTTTGCTTATCAAGGCTCCTCTTTTCATTCTAAATACATTTTTTGATACAGTGACCATGAAATAAAGATTTGTGCATAGACAACCTAGTATATTAATCAATGTAAACAAGTCTAAAAACTATTAGCACTCTGAATCTATTTACATCCATCAACCAAAGGAATCATTCATCATGGTTTGCAATTCATTCTATGGTAAAGTGATGAAATTCTAAAATAATTAGAGTTTCCAATCACCTCATGCTAATTAGGGTTCTCTTTTTGTTGCTATGACTATTTTTCATGCAACGACCATGAAATGATCTTCTGTTTCATTCGTAACAACTATATTCCTTGCGAAAGCAATGCCCATCAACCATTTATGAAAGGAATTCATTTAAACCAAACAAATAATGCAGTCCTTGATATTGAATTGTTTTTCTTTTTTATGTTGATTGGTTGAATTCCAAAATAAAGAGTACCTCCCATCTTTTTGGTTTATCGAGGCTCCTCTTTTAGTTCCAAGCAAAATTTTTGATACAGTGATCATGAAATAAACAATTGTGGATAGACAACCTAGTATGTTAATCAATATAAACAAGTCTAAAAACTATTAACACTCTAAATCTATTTACACCCATCAACCAAAGGAATCATTCATCATGGTTTGCAATTCATTCTAATGCAATGTCTTGAAATTCCAAAATAATTAGAGTTTCCAATCACCTCTTGCTAATTAGGCTTCTCTTTTGTTGCTAGGACTATTGTTCATACGACCACAAAAAGATCTTTTGTGTCATTCATGACAACAATATTCATTATGAAAACAATGATCATCAACCATTTATAAGATGAATTCATTCAAACCGAACAAATAATGGATTCCGTAATCTTGAATTGCATTTCCTCGTGATATTGATTGGTGGAATTCCAAAAGAAAGAGTGCTTCTCATATTTTTTGTTTATTAAGGCTCCTCTTTTCATTCTAAATACATTTTTTGATACAGTGATCATGAAATAAACAATTGTGGATAGACAACCTAGTATATTAACCAATATAAAAAATTCTAAAAACTATTAACACTCTGAATCTATTTACATCCATCAACCAAAGGAATCATTCATCATGGTTTACAATTCATTCTAATGTAATGTGTTGAAATTCCAAAATAATTAGAGTTTCCAATCACCTCTTGCCAATTGGACTTCTCTTTTGTTGCTAGGACTATTGTTCATGCAACAACCATGAAATGATCTTATGTGTCATTCGTGACAACAATATTCATCATGAAAACAATGCCCATCAACCATTTATAAGATGAATTCATTCAAACCGAACAAATAATGCAGTCTTTGATATTGAATTGTTTTTCTTTTTTATGTTGATTGGTTGAATTCCAAAAGAAAGAGTACCTCCCATCTTATTTGTTTATCGCGGCTCCTCTTTAAGTTCCAAGCACATTTTTTGATACAGTGATCATGAAATAAACAATTGTGGATAGACAATCTAGTATATTAATCAATATAAACAAGTCTAAAAACTATTAACACCTGGAATCTATTTACATCCATCAACCAAAGGAATCATTCATCATGGTTTGCAATTCATTCTAATGTAATGTGTTGAAATTCCAAAATAATTAGAGTTTCCAATCACCTCTTGCTAATTAGGCTTCTCTTTTGTTGCTAGGACTATTGTTCATGCAATGACCACGAAAAGATCTTATGTGTCATTCGTGACAACAATATTCATTGTGAAAAAAATGCCCATCAACCATTTATAAGATCAATTCATTCAAACCGAACAAATAATGGAGTTTGTAATCTTGAATTGCATTTCTTCTTGATATTGATTGGTTGAATTCCAAAAGAAAGAGTACCTCCCATCTTTTTTGTTTATCGAGGCTCCTCTTTTAGTTCTAAGCACAATTTTTGATATAGTGATCATGAAATAAACATTTGTGGATAGACAACCTAGAATATTAATCAATATAAACAAGTCTAAAAACTATTAACACTCTGAATCTATTTACATCCATCAACCAAAGGAATAATTCATCATGGTTTGCAATTCATTGTAAAGTAATGTGTTGAAATTCCAAAATAATTAGAGTTTCCAATCACCTCTTGCTAATTAGGCTTCTCTTTTTGTTGCTAGGACTATTTTTCATGCAACGACCATGAAATGATCTTATGTGCCATTCGTGACAACTATATTCATTGTGAAAACAATGCCCATCAACCATTTATAAGATGAATTCATTCAAACCCAACAAATAATGGAATCTGTAATCTTGAATTGCATTTTTTCTTGATATTGATTGGTGGAATTCCAAAACAATGAGTACCTCTCATATTTTTTGCTTATCAAGGCTCCTCTTTTCATTCTAAATACATTTTTTGATACAGTGACCATGAAATAAAGATTTGTGCATAGACAACCTAGTATATTAATCAATGTAAACAAGTCTAAAAACTATTAGCACTCTGAATCTATTTACATCCATCAACCAAAGGAATCATTCATCATGGTTTGCAATTCATTCTATGGTAAAGTGATGAAATTCTAAAATAATTAGAGTTTCCAATCACCTCATGCTAATTAGGGTTCTCTTTTTGTTGCTATGACTATTTTCATGCAACGACCATGAAATGATCTTCTATTTCATTCGTAACAACTATATTCATTGCGAAAGCAATGCCCATCAACCATTTATGAAAGGAATTCATTTAAACCAAACAAATAATGCAGTCCTTGATATTGAATTATTTTTCTTTTTTATGTTGATTGGTTGAATTCCAAAATAAAGAGTACCTCCCATCTTTTTGGTTTATCGAGGCTCCTCTTTTAGTTCCAAGCACAATTTTTGATACAGTGATCATGAAATAAACAATTGTGGATAGACAACCTAGTATGTTAATCAATATAAACAAGTCTAAAAACTATTAACACTCTGAATCTATTTACACCCATCAACCAAAGGAATCATTCATCATGGTTTGCAATTCATTCTAATGCAATGTCTTGAAATTCCAAAATAATTAGAGTTTCCAATCACCTCTTGCTAATTAGGCTTCTCTTTTGTTGCTAGGACTATTGTTCATACGACCACGAAAAGATCTTTTGTGTCATTCGTGACAACAATATTCATTATGAAAACAATGATCATCAACCATTTATAAGATGAATTCATTCAAACCGAACAAATAATGGATTTCGTAATCTTGAATTGCATTTCTTCGTGATATTGATTGGTGGAATTCCAAAAGAAAGAGTGCCTCTCATATTTTTTGTTTATTAAGGCTCCTCTTTTCATTCTAAATACATTTTTTGATACAGTGATCATGAAATAAACAATTGTGGATAGACAACCTAGTATATTAATCAATATAAACAATTCTAAAAACTATTAACACTCTGAATCTATTTACATCCATCAACCAAAGGAATCATTCATCATGGTTTACAATTCATTCCAATGTAATGTGTTGAAATTCCAAAATAATTAGAGTTTCCAATCACCTCTTGCCAATTGGGCTTCTCTTTTGTTGCTAGGACTATTGTTCATGCAACAACCATGAAATGATCTTATGTGTCATTCGTGACAACAATATTCATCATGAAAACAATGCCCATCAACCATTTATAAGATGAATTCATTCAAACCGAACAAATAATGGAGTCCTTGATATTGAATTGTTTTTCTTTTTTATGTTGATTGGTTGAATTCCAAAAGAAAGAGTACCTCCCATCTTTATTTGTTTATCGCGGCTCCTCTCTTAAGTTCCAAGCACATTTTTTGATACAGTGATCATGAAATAAACAATTGTGGATAGACAATCTGGTATATTAATCAATATAAACAAGTCTAAAAACTATTAACACCCGGAATCTATTTACAACCATCAACCAAAGGAATCATTCATCATGGTTTGCAATTCATTCTAATGTAATGTGTTGAAATTCCAAAATAATTAGAGTTTCCAATCACCTCTTACTAATTAGGCTTCTCTTTTGTTGCTAGGACTATTGTTCATGCAATGACCACGAAAAGATCTTATGTGTCATTCGTGACAACAATATTCATTGTGAAAAAAATGCCCATCAACCATTTATAAGATCAATTCATTCAAACCGAACAAATAATGGAGTTTGTAATCTTGAATTGCATTTCTTCTTGATATTGATTGATTGAATTCCAAAAGAAAGAGTGCCTCTCGTATTTTTTGCTTATCAAGGCTCCTCTTTTCATTCTAAATACATTTTTTGATACAGTGATCATGAAGTAAACATTTGTGCATAGACAACCTAGTATATTAATCAATATAAACAAGTCCAAAAACTATTAACACTCTGAATCTATTTCCACCCATCAACCAAAGGAATCATTCATCATGGTTTGCAATTCATTCTAATGCAATGTCATGAAATTCCAAAATAATTAGAGTTTCCAATCACCTCTTGCTAATTAGGCTTCTCTTTTGTTGCTAGGACTATTGTTCATACGACCACGAAAAGATCTTTTGTGTCATTCGTGACAACAATATTCATTATGAAAACAATGCACATCAACCGTTTATAAGATGAATTCATTCAAACTGACCAAATAATGGATTCCGTAATCTTGAATTGCATTTCTTCTTGATATTGATTGGCGGAATTCCAAAAGAAAGAGTGCCTCTCATATTTTTTGTTTATCAAGGCTCCTCTTTTCATTCTAAATACATTTTTTGATACAGTGATCATGAAATAAACAATTGTGGATAGACAACCTAGTATATTAATCAATATAAACAAGTCCAAAAACTATTAACACTCTGAATCTATTTACATTCATCAACCAAAGGAATCATTCATCATGGTTTACAATTCATTCCAATGTAATGTGTTGAAATTCCAAAATAATTAGAGTTTCCAATCACCTCTTGCTAATTAGGCTTCTCTTTTGTTGCTAGGACTATTGTTTGTTCATGCAACAACCATGAAATGATCTTATGTGTCATTCGTGACAACAATATTCATCATGAAAACAATGCCCATCAACCATTTATAAGATGAATTCATTCAAACCGAACAAATAATGCAGTCCTTGATATTGAAATCCGAAAGAAAGAGTACCTCTCATATTTTTTGTATTTCAAGCCTCCTCTTTTATTTCCAAATACATTTTCTGATATAGTGATCATGAAATAAACAATTATGGATAGACAACCTAGAATATTAATCAATAAAAACAAGTCTAAAAACTATTAACACTCTGAATCTATTTACATCCTTCAACCAAAGGAAAAATTCATCATTGTTTGCTATTCATTCTAAAGTAATGTGTTGAAATTCCAAAATAATTAGAGTTTCCAATCACCTCTTGCTAATTAGTATTCTCTTTTTGTTGCTAGGAATATTTTTCATGCAACGACCATGAAATGACCTTATGTGTCATTCGTGACAACTATATTCATTGTGAAAAAAACAATGCCCATCAACCATTTATAAGATGAATTCATTCAAACCCAACAAATAATGGAGTCCATAATCTTGAATTGCATTTCTTCTTGATGTTGATTGGTGGAATTCGGAAAGAAAGAGTACCTCTCATATTTTTTGTTTATCAAGGCTCTCTCTTTTCATTCTAAATACATTTTTTTGATACAGTGACCATGAAATAAACATTTGTGCATAGACAACCTAGTATATTAATCAATGTAAACAAGTCTAAAAGCTATTAGCACTCTGAATCTATTTACATCCATCAACCAAAGGAATCATTTATCATGGTTTGCAATTCATTCTATGGTAATGTGTTGAAATTCTAAAATAATTAGAGTTTCCAATCACCTCTTGCTAATTAGGCTCTCTTTTTGTTGCTAGGACTATTTTTCATGCAATGACCATGAAATGATCTTCTGTTTCATTTGTAACGACTATATTCATTGCGAAAGCAATGCCCATCAACCATTTATAAGAGGAATTCATTTAAACCAAACAAATAATGCAGTCCTTGATATTGAATTGTTTTTTTTTTATGTTGATTGGTTGAATTCCGAAAGGAAGAGTTACTCCCATCTTTTTTGTTTATCGAGGCTCCTCTTTTAGCTCCAAGCACAATTTTTGATACAGTGATCATGAAATAAACAATTGTGGATAGACAACCTAGTATATTAATCAATATAATCAATCCAAAAACTATTAACACTTTGAATCTATTTACATCCATCAACCAAAGGAATCATTCATCATGGTTTAAAATTCATTCTAATGTAATGTGTTGAAATTCCAAAATAATTAGAGTTTCCAATCACCTCTTGCTAATTAGGCTTCTCTTTTGTTGCTAGGACTATTGTTCATGCAACAACCATGAAATGATCTTATGTGTCATTCGTGACAACAATATTCATTATGAAAACAATGCCCATCAACCATTTACAAGATGAATTCATTCAAACCGAACAAATAATGGAGTCCTTGATATTGAATTGTTTATCTTTTTTATGTTGATTGGTTGAATTCCGAAAGAAAGAGTACCTCCCATCTTATTTGTTTATCGAGGCTCCTCTTTAAGTTCCAAGCACATTATTTGATACAGTGATCATGAAATAAACAATTGTGGATAGACAACCTAGTATATTAATCAATATAAACAAGTCTAAAAATTATTAACACTCTGAATCTATATACATCCATCAACCAAAGGAATTATTCATCATGGTTTGCAATTCATTCTAATGTAATGTGTTGAAATTCCAAAATAATTAGAGTTTCCAATCACCTCTTGCTAATTAGGCTTCTCTTTTGTTGCTAGGACTATTGTTCATGCAACAACCATGAAATGATCTTATGTGTCATTCGTGACAACAATGCCCATCAACCATTTATAAGATGAATTCATTCAAACCGAACAAATAATGGAGTCCTTGATATTGAATTGTATTTCTTTTTTATGTTGATTGGGTGAATTCCAAAAGAAAGAGTACCTCCCATCTTTTCTGTTTATCGAGGCTCCTCTTTTAGTTCTAAGCACAATTTTTGATATAGAGATCATGAAATAAACAATTATGGATAGACAACCTAGAATATTAATCAATATAAACAAGTCTAAAAACTATTAAAACTCTGAATCTATTTACATCCATCAACCAAAGGAATCATTCATCATGGTTTGCAATTCATTCTATGGTAAAGTGTAGAAATTCTAAAATAATTAGAGTTTCAAATCACCTCATGCTAATTAGGTTCTCTTTTTGTTGCTAGGACTATTTTTCATGCACTGACCATGAAATGATCTTCTGTTTCATTCGTAACAACTATATATATTGCGAAAGCAATGCCCATCAACCATTTATAAGAGGAATTCATTTAAACCAAACAAATAATGCAGTCCTTGATATTGAATTGTTTTTCTTTTTTATGTTGACTGGTTGAATTCCAAAAGAAAGAGTACCTCCCATCTTTGTTGTTTATCAAGGCTCCTCTTTTAGTTCCAAGCACAATTTTTGATACAGTCATCATGAAATAAATAATTGTGGATAGAGAACCTAGTATATTAATCAATATAAACAAGTGTAAAAACTATTAACACTCTGAATCTATTTACATCCATCAACCAAAGGAATCATTCATCATGGTTTGCAATTCATTCTAATGTAATGTGTTGAAATTCCAAAATAATTAGAGTTTCCAATCACCTCTTGCTAATTAGGCTTCTCTTTCGTTGCTAGGACTATTGTTCATGCAACAACCATGAAATGAGCTTATGTGTCATTCGTGACAACAATATTCATTATGAAAACAATGCCCATCAACCATTTATAAGATGAATTCATTCAAACCGAACAAATAATGGAGTCCTTGATATTGAATTGTTTATCTTTTTTATGTTGATTGGTTGAATTCCAAAAGAAAGAGTACCTCCCATATTTTTTGTTTATTGAGGCTCCTCTTTTAGTTGCAAGCACAATTTTTGATACAGTGATCATGAAATAAACAATTGTGGATAGACATCCTAGTATGTTAATCAATATAAACAAGTGTAAAAACTATTAACACTCTGAATCTATTTACGTCCATCAACCAAAGGAATCATTCATCATGGTTTGCAATTCATTCTAATCGAATGTGTTGAAATTCCAAAATAATTAGAGTTTCCAATCACCACTTGCTAATTAGGCTTCTCTTTTGTTGCTAGGACTATTGTTCATGCAACGACCACGAAAAGATCTTATGTGTCATTCGTGACAACTATATTCATTGTGAAAACAATGCCCATCAACCATTTATAAGATGAATTCATTCAAACCAAACAATATAATGGAGTTCGTAATCTTGAATTGCATTTCTTCTTGATATTGATTGGTTGAATTCCAAAAGAAAGAGTACCTCCCATCTTTTTTGTTTATCGAGGCTCCTCTTTTAGTTCTAAGCACAATTTTTGTTATAGTGATCATGAAATAAACAATTGTGGATGGACAACCTAGAATATTAATCAATATAAACAAGTTTAAAAACTATTAGCACTCTGAATCTATTTACATCCATCAACCAAAGGAATCATTAATCATGGTTTGCAATTCATTCTATGGCAAAGTGTTGAAATTCTAAAATAATTAGAGTTTCCAATCACGTCATGCTAATTGGGGTTCTCTTTTTGTTGCTAGGACTATTTTTCATGCAACGACCATGAAATGACCTTATGTGTCATTCGTGACAACTATATTCATTGTGAAAACAATGCCCATCCACCATTTATAAGATGAATTCATTCAAACCCAACAAATAATTGAGTCCATAATCTTGAATTTCATTTTTTCTTGATGTTGATTGGTGGAATTCCGAAAGAAAGAGTACCTCTCATATATTTTGTGTATCAAGGCTCCTCTTTTAATTCCAAATACATTTTTCGATACAGTGATCATGAAAGTAAACTTTGTGCATAGACAGCCTAGTATATTAATCAATATAAACAAGTCTAAAAGCTATTAGCACTCTGAATCTATTTACATCCATCAACCAAGGGAATCATTCATCATTGTTTGCAATTCATTCTATGGTAAAGGGTATAAATTCCAAAATCATTAGAGTTTCCAATCAGCTCATGGAAATTAGGATTTTCTTTTGGTTGCTAGGACTATTTTTCGTGCATTGACCATGAAATGATCTTATGTGTCATTCGTAACAACAATAATCATTGTGAAAACAATGCCCATCAACCACTTATAAGAGGAATTCAATTAAACCAAACAAATAATGCAGTCCTTGATATTGAATTTTTTTTCTTTTTTATGTTGATTGGTTGAATTCCAAAAGGAAGAGTACCTCCCATCTTTTTTGTTTATCGAGGTTCCTCTTTTAGTTCCAAGCACAATTTTTGATACAGTGATCATGAAATAAACAATTGTGGATAGACAACCTAGTATATTAATCAATATAAACAAGTTTAAAAACTATTAACAATCTGAATCTATTTACATCCATCAACCAAAGGAATCATTCATCATTGTTCGCAATTCATTCTAATGTAATGTGTTGAAATTCCAAAATAATTAGAGTTTCCAATCACCTCTTGCTAATTAGGCTTCTCTTTTTGTTGATAGGACAATTTTTCATGCAAAGACCGGGAAATGATCTTATGTGTCGTTCGTGACAACTATATTCATTGTGAAAACAATGCCCATCAACCATTTATAAGATGAATTCATTCAAACCCAACAAATAATGGAATCTGTAATCTTGAATTGCATTTTTTCTTGATATTGATTGGTGGAATTCCAAAACAATGAGTACCTCTCATATTTTTTGCTTATCAAGGCTCCTCTTTTCATTCTAAATACATTTTTTGATACAGTGACCATGAAATAAAGATTTGTGCATAGACAACCTAGTATATTAATCAATGTAAACAAGTCTAAAAACTATTAGCACTCTGAATCTATTTACATCCGTCAACCAAAGGAATCATTCATCATGGTTTGCAATTCATTCTATGGTAAAGTGATGAAATTCTAAAATAATTAGAGTTTCCAATCACCTCATGCTAATTAGGGTTCTCTTTTTGTTGCTATGACTATTTTTCATGCAACGACCATGAAATGATCTTCTGTTTCATTCGTAACAACTATATTCATTGCGAAAGCAATGCCCATCAACCATTTATGAAAGGAATTCATTTAAACCAAACAAATAATGCAGTCCTTGATATTGAATTGTTTTTCTTTTTTATGTTGATTGGTTGAATTCCAAAATAAAGAGTACTTCCCATCTTTTTGGTTTATCGAGGCTCCTCTTTTAGTTCCAAGCAAAATTTTTGATACAGTGATCATGAAATAAACAATTGTGGATAGACAACCTAGTATGTTAATCAATATAAACAAGTCTAAAAACTATTAACACTCCAAATCTATTTACACCCATCAACCAAAGGAATCATTCATCATGGTTAGCAATTCATTCTAATGCAATGTCTTGAAATTCCAAAATAATTAGAGTTTCCAATCACCTCTTGCTAATTAGGCTTCTCTTTTGTTGCTAGGACTATTGTTCATACGACCACGAAAAGATCTTTTGTGTCATTCATGACAACAATATTCATTATGAAAACAATGATCATCAACCATTTATAAGATGAATTCATTCAAACCGAACAAATAATGGATTCCGTAATCTTGAATTGCATTTCTTCGTGATATTGATTGGTGGAATTCCAAAAGAAAGAGTGCTTCTCATATTTTTTGTTTATTAAGGCTCCTCTTTTCATTCTAAATACATTTTTTGATACAGTGATCATGAAATAAACAATTGTGGATAGACAACCTAGTTTATTAATCAATATAAACAATTCTAAAAACTATTAACACTCTGAATCTATTTACATCCATCAACCAAAGGAATCATTCATCATGGTTTACAATTCATTCTAATGTAATGTGTTGAAATTCCAAAATAATTAGAGTTTCCAATCACCTCTTGCCAATTGGGCTTCTCTTTTGTTGCTAGGACTATTGTTCATGCAACAACCATGAAATGATCTTATGTGTCATTCGTGACAACAATATTCGTCATGAAAACAATGCCCATCAACCATTTATAAGAGGAATTCATTCAAACCGAACAAATAATGCAGTCCTTGATATTGAATTGTTTTTCTTTTTTATGTTGATTGGTTGAATTCCAAAAGAAAGAGTACCTCCCATCTTATTTGTTTATCGCGGCTCCTCTTTAAGTTCCAAGCACATTTTTTGATACAGTGATCATGAAATAAACAATTGTGGATAGACAATCTAGTATATTAATCAATATAAACAAGTCTAAAAACTATTAACACCTGGAATCTATTTACATCCATCAACCAAAGGAATCATTCATCATGATTTGCAATTCATTCTAATGTAATGTGTTGAAATTCCAAAATAATTAGAGTTTCCAATCACCTCTTGCTAATTAGGCTTCTCTTTTGTTGCTAGGACTATTGTTCATGCAATGACCACGAAAAGATCTTATGTGTCATTCGTGACAACAATATTCATTGTGAAAAAAATGCCCATCAACCATTTATAAGATCAATTCATTCAAACCGAACAAATAATGGAGTTTGTAATCTTGAATTGCATTTCTTCTTGATATTGATTGGTTGAATTCCAAAAGAAAGAGTACCTCCCATCTTTTTTGTTTATCGAGGCTCCTCTTTTAGTTCTAAGCACAATTTTTGATACAGTGATCATGAAATAAACAATTGTGGATAGACAACCTAGTATATTAATCAATATAAACAAGTTTAAAAACTATTAACAATCTGAATCTATTTACATCCATCAACCAAAGGAATCATTCATCATGGTTTGCAATTCATTCTAAAGTAATGTGATGAAATTCCAAAATAATTACAGTTTCCAATCACCTCTTGCTAATTAGGCTTCTCTTTTTGTTGCTAGGACTATTTTTCTTGCAACGACCATGAAATGACCTTATGTGTCATTCGTGACAACTACATTCATTGTGAAAACAATGCCCATCAACCATTTATAAGTTGAATTCATTCAAACCCAACAAATAATGGAGTCCGTAATCTTGAATTGAATTTCTTCTTGACTTTGATTGGTGGAATTCCAAAAGAAAGAGTACCTCTCATATTTTTTGTTTATCAAGGCTCCTCTTTTCATTCTAAATACATTTTTTGAAACAGTGAACATGAAATAAGCATTTGTGCATAGACAACCTAGTATATTAATCAATGTAAACAAGTATAAAAACTATTAGCACTCTGAATCTATTTACATCCATCAACCAAAGGAATCATTAATCATGGTTTGCAATTCATTTTATGGCAAAGTGTTGAAATTCTAAAATAATTAGAGTTTCCAATCACGTCATGCTAATTGCGGTTCTCTTTTTGTTGCTAGGACTATTTTTCAT
The DNA here is from genome assembly GCA_037897445.1 of Ceriops zippeliana. Classification (NCBI taxonomy): domain Eukaryota; kingdom Viridiplantae; phylum Streptophyta; class Magnoliopsida; order Malpighiales; family Rhizophoraceae; genus Ceriops; species Ceriops zippeliana. The sequence goes on from JBAPLH010001593.1 coordinate 47,829, forward strand.
GCAACGACCATGAAATGATCTTCTGTTTCATTCCTAACAACTATATTCATTGCGAAAGCAATGCCCATCAACCACTTATAAGAGGAATTCAATTAAACCAAACAAATAATGCAGTCCTTGATAATGAATTTTTTTTCTTTTTTATGTTGATTGGTTGAATTCCAAAAGGAAGAGTACCTCCCATCTTTTTTGTTTATCGAGGCTCCTCTTTTAGTTCCAAGCACAATTTTTGATACAGTGATCATGAAATAAACAATTGTAGATAGACAACCTAGTATATTAATCAATATAATCAATCTAAAAACTATTAACACTTTGAATCTATTTACATCCATCAACCAAAGGAATCACTCATCATGGTTTGCAATTCGTTCTATGGTAAAGAGTTGAAATTCCAAAATAATTAGAGTTTCCAATCACCTAATGCTAATTAGGATTTTCTTTTGGTTGCTAGGACTATTTTTCATGCATTGACCATGAAATGATCTTATGTGTCATTCTTAACAACTGTAATCATTGTGAAAACAATGCCCATCAACCACTTATAAGAGGAATTCAATTAAACCAAACAAATAATGCAGTCCTTGATATTGAATTTTTTTTCTTTTTTATGTTGATTGGTTGAATTCCAAAAGGAAGAGTACCTCCCATCTTTTTTGTTTATAGAGGCTCCTCTTTTAGTTCCAAGCACAATTTTTGATACAATGATCATGGAATAAACAATTGTGGATAGACAACCTAGTATATTAATCAATATAATCAATCCAAAAACTATTAACACTTTGAATCTATTTACATCCATCAACCAAAGGATTCATTCATCATGGTTTACAATTCGTTCCAATGTAATGTGTTGAAATTCCAAAATAATTAGAGTTTCCAATCACCTCTTGCTAATGACGCTTCTCTTTTGTTGCTAGGACTATTGTTCATGCAACAACCATGAAATGATCTAATGTGTCATTCGTGACAACAATATTCATTATGAAAACAATGCTCATCAACCATTTATAAGATGAATTCATTTCAAACCGAACAAATAATGGGGTCCTTGATAT